>PVKB01002465.1:0-91580 GCA_004027205.1 Ctenodactylus gundi
CTCCCCCCCTCCTCTCTGTCTCTCTCTCTCAGGGGATTGAATCTAGAGCCTTCCTACTAAGCTACATCCCCAGATTTTTTTTTTTTTTTCTTTGAGACAGGGTCGCACTAAATTGCACAGGCTGATCTCAAACTTGCAATCATCCTTCCTCAGCTTCCCAAGTCCTGGGAATACAGTTCACACCACGATACCCGCTATTTTCTCCACCTTTAAACAGGATTAATAGGCTGCTGTCCACATTAGCATGAAGAAGAAATGAGACCCAGCCCCTGCTGCAGGTGCAGGGTTGAAAACCAGAGTTGGCACGCTGCTGTCCCTCTCCGGATGAGGGCTGGGCTGGGCTAGGCTAAGCTAAGCTAATTCCCACCCTGGCATTCGAGGCCCTGCGCACTCTGCTGGAGGTGATGGAAGCTCATTCTTTCTTCTGCCTGGGAAGAAGGCAGGTGGAAGCCGCTGAAACTACAGGCATCCCCAGTCTTCTGTTTCCTGTCACCCGAAAGCTGGTGCCAGCAGGGCGGGTGGAAGGTTGAGACTTGTGGGGATGACTAAGAACCCAGAGCGTGGGAGGCTGCTTAATCAGCAGTCAACACTCCCCTGGCTGTTTGCAAACAAGGACCGCCCCCAGAAGAGGAGGACCCGCTCCCAGCTGCTGCGGGGCCCAGCGGTGCCGGGTACAGCCTAGGGCAGTGGGGCAGCAGTGCTTGGTGGTCAAGGGTGAGGCCCTGGTGTTCTTGAACCAGGATTCCCTTGCCTGCCCAGCGTGGTCCCTGCCCCCGACACCAAGGGATTTTATTTCCAGGACTGACTGACTAAAGCAGCAGCAGAAGCTCCAGGGCAGGGTGAGACCAGGAATGTTGTTTGGGGCTCCTGGCTGCCCAGAGGTCACCCACCGGGGCTCCTGATGTGCTACTGGCCTGCAGGGTGGGAGAACCTCCTGGAACCCACCTGGGAGGGTGCCTGGGTGCTTAAGAGCAGCCAGAGAAGGGCAGGCTGGGCCTGTAGCCCCACTGACTACACAGACTGACACCCCGCACCCCCAGCAGGGGGCGGCATACAAGCCCCTGTCCTGAGGGCCTTCCGGGAACTAGCCAGGGCCAGAATTTGAGATCCAAGAGAAAAACTGTAAATTGGCGTGAACGGCATTTCTCACCCAAACATGCTGCCAGGGCCAGTGTAAATTTGATGCATCCCTTCTGAGGGCAGTTGGGGGCATGTGTCGCATGTGTCGAGAGTAAAAACAAAATGCTCAGGCTCTATTCAGGAGTTTGCAAAATGGACAGCCCCTCTCACTCCTGCCTCCCGGGGAATAGCGTGGGCCTGGGAGGGGAGGAGAGGGGAGCAGCACTGTTTATAAAGGTGGGAACGTGGTGTCTCCCAAGATATTGGCGCGATGGCTCAATGGGCTGAGTTGGAGCAAAGCCACTCGCTGCAATGTCATGCGGCCATTTAAAATAAGGACTCGCATGTGTGTGCGCGCGCATGTGCGTGCGTGTCCCCCATGGTGTCAACAGAATCGTGGATGAATGTGTAGAACATGTCTTTATTTAGAAGCAAGGAATAGAGGGGTAACAGTGCTCACTACTGGGAAGGGGGCCTGGGGTGGGTGACTCCCTAGAACTTTTTTATTTTTTATTTATTTTATTTATTTATTTATTGAGACAGAGTCTCCCTCTGTAGTCCAGCTCCAGGACTTTTATTTTTAAAGGTACGATCTCACTATGTAGCCCAGGCTGGCCTTGAACTCAAGATCGTCCTGCTTCACCTCTTGAGTGCTGAGATTAGGCTTACCCTACCAGGCCTAGCTGAAACAAAGGATTCTTTTCAGTGAGATCCCAGCTCTGCATTCCCAGCTTTAGTCCGGAGTCTGCAGAAAAAGGCAGGCCTGTTGTAGTTACTTATTCATCTCTGAGACAAAATAGCTGATATCCACAACTGAAGTGAGGAAAGATTTATTTCAATTCAGTTTGAGAAGATCTCCCACAGTCTATTTATGGGCAGCTGGCAACCGTGGAAGCACAGGGCAGAGGCTGGAGAGCGCCAAGTGCAGGAGGAGCAGGTTGATGTCTGGAGACTCCAGCAAGGCCAGAGCCTTCCCAGGAAGAAGCTGGAACAGTGTTCCTTCCTGCCTTCTTTGCTTAGTTCAAGCTGCTAGTTGGGCCCCACACCCCGGCAGCCCCTAATCCCAACACATTGACACAATCTCTCTAGATCAAGCCCTAAGCATCCAGCCCTTCACCAGGCTACCTCTCAACAACACAGGATCCATAGGTATCCACCCAAATCGAATACATGAGGCTTTTGGGGAACACGGAAAGTACTTATTGTATGGCTTAAACTAAGCATGGTGGTACATACCTGTAATCTCTGTGCTCTGGGAGGCTGAGGCAGGTAGTTGCCAAATTCAAGCCTAGCCCGGGCAATTTAGCAACTTAGTGAGAATCTGTCTCAAAATGAAACAGAGTCGCTAGTAGCAAAAACATCTTGAAAATGCTTATATATTAAAGTGAGAATGGGCAGAGTAGACGATTGTTGCGAAGCGCTGCCTTCAGCCAGCTGCGGTTTGCATAAAACCCAGCTAGATGCCGAGTGCTGGGCTACAGGCGTTCTGTGCCTGCTCTGATTTCCGTCTTTCCGCAACCCAGTAGGTCAGCTTCTACTACTGGCTCCACATTCACAGGAAGGCCAGGCGCCGAGGGAGGAAGTGACTGAACCAGGGTTCAAAGGCGTACTTGTCTGGTCCCCAAACCTACTTCTAACCATTGCTCTCTCTATCCTTTTTACTATAAAAATGATGGCTGCCCAAGGTGGGTTACTAGAGAGAAAATCTGGGCCAATGACAGCTAATGATGGCTTTTTCCTTCCTCTTCGTTTCTACTTGCACAGAAAAATTCATCTAAGAAACCCTCAAATTCCCTATCTGCAGGGTGTAGTAGTCTGAAACTGTAGACCTAGCCACTAGGGAGACTGAGGCAGGAGGATCCCTCTAGTCTCGAAATTGGAGCCAGCCTTCATCATCCTTCCAAAAAATAAAAAATGCGGCCATCCAGCGTTTGTAGCAGATTGGAATAAATGAACGCGATAGAGAGGGTGGAAGGAGGTTCATAGCGCGTGTCGGAAAGCAGGAGAGGAGGTCCGGCAGCCAGGAAAGCCGAGGAGGGGCACTAGGCGAGCCAGGGAAGATCAGATCAGCGGGAGCCAGGGGGCTGGGCTTGCCTGAGCTTTTTGATTACCTGGTGCTTAAGTATATTATCTGCTCGCTGTTTGCATTCCTCTCATTTTTTAGACAACAGGAAATGATAAAGGGGGTAAAAATTAAAAAAGACTGTTTGCTTTGGACCCATGGGGCTAGGGGGAGGGAGTCTCTGCCAAATTCCTTGTTGCCAAAGCTGGTTTTGGGTTCCGTTCACCTGGGAAAAGGGCAGCTCAGCGAAGTCCAGCCTCCAGGGCAGGAGAAAGGCAGCGCATTTGGGGATTTTAAAGCCAGGTGGTTTGACCTAGGGAGGATTGCCTTGCCTCCGAAAATGGGGAATGGTTTCCTCTGTTGGCTCGCAGAGGGACAGTGGAGAGAAAGGTGAGAGGTGCTGTTTCTTTAAATAATTGAGCCCTCAGTGCTGGGCAGAAGCTGGGTCTATGTTAGCCAGCTGTGGTTGCTCAAGCCTGTAACCCCACCACTCAAGAGGCTAAAGCGGAGGAACTGTGAGTTCATAACTGCACAGCTAGCTTAGAGTACAGAGGAGGGAGACCATGTAACAACAACAACAAAAAAAAAATGCAGAAGATTGAGGCTGTGCCTGGTCTCACAGGCCTGGATTCCCAACAGTCCTGGAGGCTGAGGCAGGAGGATTCCAAGTTCTAGCCTTGGCTAGGCAACTTGGTGACTTAGACTTTGTCTTGGAACAAAAACTAAAATATAAGCTGGAGATAAAAGTTTAATGTGAGGTTTCTGGGCTCAATCCCCAGTAACTCAAATAAATATGTTGAAAAAAATTAAAAATAGTTTGTAAGCACTAGGAAAAAAAGTTGGGTCTGTGGCAGGTCAAGGCCGGAGGGATATTTTAATGCGGCTAATGATTGCCCAAGATCCCTGAGGCTCCTGGCTTTCCTGAGAACCGGCAGACGGGAGGCTACGCTTCCCCCACCTCCACCTGACTGGAGACTGAGTGACGGGTGTGAGTCATGCAGCTGGGGAGTGATTCAAACTCACGCTTGCTGTGCCTGATGCAGACGGCCCTGGCCTCTGTGGGGCCCACCCTGCTCCTCTGCTTGGTTTGTAACAATTTCGGGGATATTGGAAGGTATGGGTTTTAATTAGCAGCTATTGAAGATAGAATCACTTAATATGGGACTCTTAACTCCAAAATGTTTTCCTCAAGCTGGACTCATAGTATTAGCTACTTGGGAGGCTGAGGCAGGAGGATCACTTGAGCCTAGGAGTTTGAGTCTGGCCTGGGCAACATTAGATCCAATCTAAAAAATAAATTGTCACTCAGGATCGTGATAGGATGCACACTTTTCATGGCTGTTGGGTGCATGTAAACTGCACCATCTTTCTCTTCATGGGATTTTTCATGAATTCCTATGGAAGGAGTTCTGGGTATGTTTCATCTGTCCTGCTCTGGTTTCTTTATGACATGTGTTTCTAGTGAACACATATATGACACACGCCACATGCTGAGGTATTTTTCTTGTTACCGCATCTTGCGGGCAAGGGGATGGTGTGGATAGGGAAGGTCGTTACAAGCCTGGAGGCCCGGCTCATTGGTTGGAGCACTTGCCTAGCATGTGCAAGTTTATGGTTCAGTGCCCAGCCCCACGTAAAAATTAGCCAGGTGTAGTGGCACATGCTTGTAATCCTAGCATTCAGGAGGCTGAGGCAGGGGGGTTGCTATGAATTTAGGACCAGCCTGGACCAGTGAGACTTTGTCTCTAAAGAAAAAGCCATCATAATCCAGGGTGGGGATGCTGTGGGATGGGGGCTGCTAGCCAGTGTCTGGGAGGGTGCTGTGCGTGAAGGACCGGCAGGGTGGCAGGAATTGGTCACATAAAGGGCAGTAGAGGCAGGTGGGAGCAGGACCAAGTTGAGAAGCTTCTTGGGCAGGGAGGTCAGCATTTGCAAAGACCGAGAGGTGGTTGAATTTCAAGTTAAATCATTGAAACTGGAAAATCGTGTCCATTTTATCTGTACTTGACTGAGTTTCCTGAGAGTCAGATGTAATCTGGACTTTCAGCTGTCTTTGCTTTCTTCTGGGGAAAAGCACTCTCGAGCTCTCAGCTGTGTCTCTTATGGCTGCCTGAGAGGTGGGAGGCTGTGGGCACCTGTGGGCACAAGCGCAGCACTGCTCGGGTTGTCTCGGGACATGCCGTGGGCACGGACTTGCAGTGCTCTGCCTGCTGCCTTGTGGTTTGACCTCCTAGAGACAGGTGGGCAGGAAAGGTCAAGGCCAAAGGCTCATGTTGGGACCGCCAGTTATCTAGCAAATTCTTTGCCTTTCCTGTGGCCAGAGGAGAGCTGGCATGTCCTATATAAACAATCAGTGAAGTTCCTGGGAAAGAACTGACCTTGGACTCGGTATGTAGTTCCTGGTGCACAATATTATGCGTTCTTAAATTCCAACAATTGCCAGCCCAGCGGTGCACACCTGTATCTTCAGCACTCCGGAGGCTGAAGCAGGAGGATTATCAGAAGTTTGAGGTTAATGTGGGCCACATGAGTGAGTTTAGGACAAGCCTGGGTTACAGAGTTAAGACACTGCTTCAAAAAAGAAATATCTAATATCTTTTTTTGTGGTTGTTGTTCTGGGGTTTCAACCCAGAGCTTTCACACTGAGCTACAGCCCCAACCCATTTTATTTATTTTGAGACAGGGTCTCACCAAATTGCTAAATTGTGCAGGCTGATTATGAAATTTGTGATCTTCCTGCCTCGGAGTGCTAGGATTACAGGCATATGCTCATATGCTACCACACTTCGTACAGCCCGTCTTTTAATTTTTTTGGTTTTGAGACAGGGCTTTGTTTAGTGACTACCTGGCTCAGACTGAGCTTGAACTTGTGATCCTCCCACCAGCTTCTCAGAGTGCTGGGATTAACAGGCCTGAACCACGGAATCTGGCCTGTAATTATTTAACACTTAGTTTTTACATTTCAAGTCAGTTTTCCTAGAATTTAAAAAATGCCTCCTGCTGTCATTTTCCTTTTTTTTTTTTTCCTCCTTCACTAGGGCTTTGATCTTAATAAACTCTTGCATTTATGTGCATATGACAGTGCTCTGGGTAGGTCCTTCCTGGCCTCATAGCTCTACCACATACTGGGTTTGTGAATGAACTTTCTGAGGCTCAGTTTCCTGTCCTGAAAGAATGGGGCAATGATAGTGCCCATGTCATAGGGCATTCAGGGTTAAATAAGATCTTGCTTAAAAAGAGCTTAGTGCAGTGCCTGGCACCTCATTAGCTTTGGATAAATGCTATCTATTATGTGTACAAAAAAAGGCTGTACTAAAATGTTGGCAGCATTAATCTCCAGTGGGTGGGACTATGGTTACAATGAACATCTATTACTTTTGTAATCAGAGGAAAAAAAGAACAATAAATGTTATTAATCTAGAAATCTGGGTTTGGCATTGCCGGAAGAACACCAACACTCAAGGCAAGGCTCTGGCTCCATCCTAAAACTTTGCAGATGGATACTGCCCCACCTGCCCCACTCAGGGACAGGAAATCTAACAAGGCCAGAAATCTCAAGCACTTTTGCCTTCATCCCATCTTGCAAGTTCCCTGGCCCTGCTGTCTGGAGGGCTGGCAGGGATGGCAGGAGGGAGAACTCTCAGAAGAAGGCTTTCTTTCCCGTTGGAGGGAGCTCTTGGCTGGAACTTTAACTTTCCAGGGACCGATTCCAGAACAGTGACATTTACCCTCTATCGGGAGTTCCTGCAGGGATCTCAGAAAATAAAACAGGCCTTAGCCTACTGCCAGCTGCGGGGATCATGACTGTCGTAGTGTGGAAGGCCCAGGTCCTTGGCTTTGTCTGTGGTGGAGATTTTTTTACTGCAAGCCCAGTGCCTGGGCAGCAGCAGGACACAGACCCACCTAAAGCTGCGTGAACCCCTCTGGGCCTCTCCTGCTCCTCCTGGGCCATCTCCTCCAAGCAGGAGGGGGTGGAATGCCCACCCCTCTCAGGTTATCTGCGGTACCCTTAGCCTGCCTGGGTGGCCTCTGTTTCCTCCCTCTGCACCCTGAAGGGGGTACACGGCTGCTGACTCCCGCACAAAATGCTGTCTGTTCTGTAGACAAAGAACAGAGCTGCTCCTCCTGGTCAGCTGTTCCTCCTGGCTGGCCAGTCTTGTGCTCTCCCCCAGGCCTAGGCCCTTGTTGGGGTGGAGCAGGGTGGAGCAGGGGGGCTACTAGGCAGGGCCTGGCCTGGCCTCCAGGGTGCTAGAGGGGTGGGGCATGTCAGCGTGTGGCACAGTAGCATGAGTGCACGTGTGCCACAGCAAGTCGCAGGCGTGGAGATGTATGCAAGATCCCATGGAAATAAATGCTAGAAAGGGAGGGAAAAAATGCACAGGATTCTGCACGCCTGTGTGCAAAGCATACGTGAATACTAGCTTGACCGCTTGGACGTTTGGGTGTGAGGCTGTGGTACTGGAGTGTTAGGAATGTACCACCTGCGTGGGAATGCCGGAGCGCCTGGAGGTGTGCTGAGGCATGCGTGGGGCGTGAGCTGATAGCAGAGGCCCAGCCTCTTTGGAAAAGCACCGCGAGCACGTGTGTCAGAGCGTGTGCACCAGTAGGTGAGCCGCACACGTGTGCACCAGCGTGTGCGGAGGCGCGTGGCCGGGTCCTCGGCGCGAGTGCGCACGCTGCCCCACTCCCCACGGGTGCAGCCGGTTGCCATGGGAACACGCCGCGGCCTGAGTTAATCATTTCCTGTGGAAAGTGTGCGGGAGGGGCGGGAGCGGGGCGGGCCCAGGCGGCGGCGGCGGCGGCGGCGGCGGCGGCGGCGGGCAGCGTGGAGCTGCCTCCAGCCGGTGGGCCCGGGCCGGGCCGAGCCCGGGACGCTGCGGCCACGCACGGATCCTGCCTGCGCCAGGCCGGTGAGTTGGGGTGCCGGGACGGGCTGAAGCAATGGGCTCTGCCTAGCGACCCGTTTAGGACGTTGTGTCCGGGCCGGACCTGCCTGCGGGTCCCCTGTTCCAGGATCCCTCGGGGGCTTGGGAACGGCTAGGCCCCCAGACCCGTCTCTGCGCGGAGACCCTCTGCATCATCCAGCCCAAGCCGCAGACCTTGCTGGGTGGCCGGGCACGGGGGCGGCGTGCTCTTGGTACCCGACCAGCCTCCCCGTTTCCATTTCGTTGGCCACCCTACCCCGGAGAAGCCACGCTGCTGCTTCCTCCTCCGCAGGGTGTCTGGAGGGCTGGTGGGTTTCAGTCCCACCCATGCCTTCCTCTGGGCAGGTCTCCTACCCCGCCCTCCAGGCCTGGGTGGGGGGCCTAGCAGGCGATTGGGAAGGAGGGCTTTGGCCCGGAGAGACTAAGCCCTTCCTTGACAGCTGCAACCGGGAATCCCAGCAGGCAGAGTGAGCCCAGGAGCTGCGGCCCCCCCCCCCCCCCAACAATCGCCCAGTGCAAGTGACGGGCCTGGTCCTGTTGTATTTAAATTCTCAAGTGTGATTTGCTGCCCTCTGCACCCCCTAAACCGCTGTCTCAGTGCTGGGGGGGGGGGGGTGACCACCTCTGGCTTTCCCCTTCCCTGATTTTCCTTCTGCCAGGGACAGAGAGAGCACCCTTCCATGCCCTTGGTTAAGTGGCCTCCTTGGCCGGGGAGAGTCATTTGCTGGGAATGCAGCCTCAGAATGGACCTCTGTGTTTGCAGTGATTGGACTTAAGGGACAGGAGGTGTTGAGTTGTGCTGGCTGTAACTGTGCGGGGAGCAGAGGCTTTGAAATCCTGATTGCCCTGGAAAACCCAGGAAGTGTGACTGTGTGCTGAGCAAGTCCCAGGCCCTCTGACTGCTCTCCAGGGAGACCAGTCTTTGGGTGGCCTGTCCCCCAGTCTTTGCAGTATTCCTGATCTAGGGCAGGAGGGAGGGCTGCAGCTTTGCTGTCTTGGCCGAAACCTAGAGAGAGGCTTATGCCCAGTGTTCATCTACCACTGGAGCAGAGAACATAAAAATAAAAATTTTGAGCCCTGTGTGTATGCCAGCATTGTTCTGAACCCTTTGCATGTGCATTATCTGATGTTGATTTGTATTTTTGTGGCACTGGGGATTGATCCCAGGGCCTTCACACTGAGCTATATCCCCAGCTGATTTTTATTTTTGATTTTAAGATGGCCTCACGAAGTCACTAAATTGCCGAGGCTGAGCTTGAACTTGTGATCTTCCTGTTTCAGGCTCCCAGAGGGCTGGGATTATAGAGCTGTGCCACTGGGCCTGTCTAATCTTTGTACCAACTGTACCAAGGCAGCATTCTCCCTAGTTTATAGATGAAGATAGCGAGGCACAGTTGTTTTCCCAAGGTCATACTTCTACTAAGTAGCAAAGCCAGATTCCGCCAGTCCCATCACTCTACTGCTCACAGACTTCTAGGTCAGTAGGGATCGCAGAACACAGGTTGGGTATCCAAAGCCCGTGCAAATGTGGAGAGGGAGTCCTGTCGCCCTGGCCTACAACCCTGAGCTTATTTGACTTTCTTTGATAATTTGACCTTCATAGTCCTCCAGCTTCTAAATTCAGCTCCCTTTTCCTTTTGGGGATCTAGCACACACCCTTCCTTTCTTCCTGACATCTTCCTGGCTGTCTGTCCAACTTCCTTCCTGATAGCACAGACATACCGTCCCTCCCGCCCCTGTCCCACTTCCTGGGCTCAGCTGTCCTCCCCCGAGTCTCGTTTCTCCCCCAGGAAGCAGCCCCCCAGCCCAGCACTGCCTCACCTTACCAGAGCTGGCACGCAGATGGCCTTGTCTTTCTCCTTTCCTTCCCATCAGTCTGCAGAGTTGCCTTGGTGCACAGCTCTGGGCAGTGCATACTAGAGAAAGGGGCAAGTGGCTGCTTCTCTCGGTTTTCCTACTGCACCCATGCATGTCAGTGGTGCTGGGCCACATACTGAGTCTCCGCCCTGTCCTTCGATCCACACGTCTGTCCCCTTCCTAGCGAGACTGATCCTCTGAGTAGCCCTCCAGGTTTCTTCCTTTGTTAGGGAAGGGAACGGAAGGGACTACAACTCCTTTCTTTGGGGTTCTGCTAACATCAGATAGCAAGTCTTCTGGCCTCCGACCTCCTTGTAGCTGAGGTTGCCTTTTCCCCCCTCATTTCTGCCCCCATGTCATAACATACAACATACATGCCAGCTCTTTCCTGTTATTCCTATTCTTTATTTCTCAGCACTGAGGATGGAGCCCAAGGCCTCCACACTGATCTACATTTCTAGCCCATTTTTAGAAATTTTTAAGCCAGGCATGGTAGTAGCATACCTGGAATCTCAGTGGTTAGGAAGCTGAGTCAGGAGGATTACTTCGAGCTCAAGGCTGGCCTGGGAGACATAGTGAGTGCAGGACCATCCTGAACTACAAAGTGAGACCCCATCTCAAAAATAAATAAGTATTCTTGATTTTAGACAAAGTCTTACTAAGTTGCCGAGTTACCTAGCCTGGGCTCGAACTTGCTGTTGTCCCTACCCTAACCTCTCAGAAGGCTGGGATTACAGGACAGTGCCACCAGACACAGCTCTCCCTATTCTAAATACTAACTCCTCCAAGTTCCTCTCTTCAAGCATCCTAGTTTTACTCCCCAAAGAGAAGGAAGTGGCTTCCTCTGACCCCTCCCCCGCAATCCAGTGAGTCTGCCCTCCGCCCTGCTGACCTCTCTTAAAGGGCCCCTGAGGCTCTTTGCTGGTCTTGGCTTTCTTCTTCCAGACATGAACAGCTGGCCATTTTCACCCCCCCTCTCACTTTGGGTCTCTTCTGAGGACGTTGCATGTGCCTAGCAATCTTGAGTCACCTCTCTGGCCGTCTTTCCCTGCATCGTCCCCACCTAGTTGTCTTTCTTCTTGCTCAACCTAGGTGATTCTGTCCTCACCTTGGGCAACAATGGCCTCTAGCTCTGAGGCTCCCTGTCCAACCCTAACCTTGCTTCCAGACTTCAGTCACAGAGCGCGTGTATGTGTTTATTTCGGGACAGTCATCCAGCAAGCCATCATGGGGCACTTGGTATGGGCACAGCGTCAGGCTGGGTGCTCCTGGTGGCGTGAGTTCCACCCTCGGGGAGCCAAAGTGGGTCACAGGAATTGGATCCTATTCAAGTAGATGTCTGCTGCCTGGCAGGACCTGGCCACTGCCCGAAGGGATGGGGCAACAGTCTGTGGCCCAGGTAGCTCCACAGGAAGTTCCTCCCTCAGGTGCCCCAACTCAGTCTTAAGTCCAGACTTCATGCCCTCTCTCAAGGCTGACTTCACCCCTTGTCCTCACTGTCTGTGGCTTAGTTGGCTTCTATGTCCTCAAGGCCGTAGGAGTTTAATAAAGACACGCTCCGGAGTGCTTGAACTCTGTTCATTTGTTCAGTTCCCGAGGGACCCGTGGGGCTTTCTGTCCCTGCCCCACACTCCCTGCCCCACCTCCAGTTTCAGCACCACCCGGTTCCTGGCGTGGCTCTCTGGCCTCTGTCTCCTGTTCACACGGCAAGGGTTTGTTGAAATGTCTCACCTTTCTGACCAGGAGCTTTGAGGCCATGGCGCTCCTGATCAACAGAACCTGGACACGTGGCTGGCACCTAGTAGGGGCACAGTAAATGAAAATGGATGAACCTTCGTGTGTCAACGCGTGGCGGGTGCCTGCTGGGCTCTGCGCTCCGAATGAAAGCTGCTGCTTGAATGTATAAATGAGCTAAATTGTAAGAATTTGCTGTGTGTACGCTCAGCTTGCCGTGAGCCAGAGGCTGTATGCCTAGCAGCTCTCTGGGAGGCTGAGGCAGGAAGAGCACAAGGTCAAGCACAGTCTGGGAAACTTTGGCTCAGTGAGACCCTTTCTCAGATTTTTAAAAAATTTTAAAAGGTTTGAGATGTAGCTCAGTGCAAAGGCCCTGGCTGGGTTAAATCCCCAGTATCACAAACAGATGACCCAACTGGCCCCTCGCCACGGTCCCATTAGTAATGTTCTAGTTAGTGAAATACTGAGAGAGCTGCTGGGCTACGGGCCTGGGACAGGGGCGCCTGAAGGCTCAGGCCTCGGCTTGGGCTGAGTGTGACTGGAAAGTAAGGTGCCTTGAAGAGAAAGGCCGAGAGTCACCCGGATGCTTGGCCCTGCCTGGGTCGGGTGCCAATGCAGCAGAACCACCTGACCATTCCTGGCTGGCTCCCGGGCCTCCTTCTTGGGCAACAAGCACCTCCGACCTGGAGACAGGCCCTTTCTCGTCCTGGAAGCCTCGGGTCTTTGGAGGCCACTGCGATGGGGTTTCCTCTCTGGGTGACAGGTGATCACCCTTGGAAGAACCCTTCCAGGTGGATGAGCTGCCGCCTGTGCCCTTTAAGCGCCCCTGTCTCTGTTGTCTCCGCAGGCTGTCGGGTGCCGGAAGGAGGCCGCTGAGCCCCGGGCCATGGTCCCCTCTCGCAGGTCGTGGAACCTGGGAGCCACGCCCTCACTGCGGGGCCTGTGGAGAGTGGGCCGGGCCCGGGAGCCCCAGCCTGGGATGGCTCGCCCCGCCCCAGCCAGCCCAGCCGCCCGCCCTTTCCCACACACCGGCCCAGGGAGGCTGAGAACTGGTGAGTCCGCATTTTTAAAATGCCTCTTTATTTCCCTTCCTTCCTCCAGATACCAGAGATGAGACTGAGGTTTCTCGCGGTTCCTAAACTCAGTCCGAGCTGTCAGGTAATTACAGGGTAGCAGACAGGCGCGCAGCGTCAATCTGGCCGCCGCGCTGTTCCCGGCTCCTGCCTGGAAGTGGAGAGGCAGCGGCGGCCCCAGGACGGGTTAAACTTTAACCGTCCCAGCGCAGGGGGCACCGGCTCCATTCTGGGTGACCTGAGCCGGCTCGGGGCTCTGAGATCTGCCCGCACACTTTCGGGGCACCCTCCGTCCTGGCCTGTGGTGGTAAACAACAAGGTAGGTAGAGTGGGGCTGCCGCCGGGCACCCTGCGCGCTGACACTTGATCCCGCCCGGACTCGCCCTGCGCGATGAGCAGCCAGCGGGGTTGGACCCACGCTGCTTGGGAGCCTGACCTGGCCGGGTTTGGGTGCCCTGTGCGCGGTTCTAGTTGCCACCTCCTGTGGCTTCTAGAGTAGGTGCTCGGTGCAGGGGTCCCAGAGCCTGAAGCCTGCTGTCCCCTGGATCCCCCTGGAGTCATAGCGCCAGCTCTTTTTTTCTGGGTCACGTCTGGGGTGCAGTAGCGTAAAGGCTCCTAGGGTGCCGGTGGGCGGCTGGACTGCCCTGGGGCAGGGGGAGCCTCCTGTGACCCTTTCCCGAGCCCCTGGGGCAGGTTGCCAGGATAGCTTTGGGAGACAGGGCTGTGCAGCGAGAGGTCCGGCGGGCATCTGCTGTCTCTCCTGACCCACAGTGGCAGGAGCTGAGCTTTCCAGCAAGTGCCTCTGGGTCATTTAGGTCCAAACCACTCAGTGTGCAGAGGGGCCATCGAGGACACATAGCAAACTTCTGTTCCTTTCCCCCTCCACCTGCCATGTCAGGGACAGCCAGCGCAGTGCTACTTATGGTCTCCCCTCTTTTGGGGTTCCGTGGGGCTGGCTGCTCCCAAACACCACCGCCACAGTGGGGATGACCCTGCGGCCTCCAGTAAGGCAGAGGCTGTGGGCCAGGTAAACCTGGCCTCTGAAAGAGGCAGGCAGTGGTATCCATCCCAGAGGTTGTCCTGAGGATTATAAATATGTGAAGGAGTGTGGCTTTTCTGGTTAAAAAGAAAAAAGAAAAAACCATTTTCCCTTAGGAAACTTAAAAAAGAACAGCAGCAGCCACAACAACAAAAACACAGAAAAATATACAAAAAAAAAAAAAAAAAAAGTCCCTGAGCATTTTGTGTTGCTGTCTGGTCTTGTGGGGGTGGGGCACACAGAGCTTTGAATCCAGTATTATGACCAGACTTTTATTCATTTAAAAACATTAAGACGCGGGTCCTGTGCTTGAAACGTAGGCTTGATGTCTGTGGCTGGTAGAGTCTCGGCTGACTTGGCTGCCCCTGAGCCCCTCTGAACGCACCCTGTCCTTGCCACTCCGATATAAGTAGGTGCCAGGTGGTTGCCCAGTACAGGAGATTTGAGCACCGGCCCCGTGTGACCCTGGGTGTGTTGGTCATCATTCTGTGCCTCTGGCTCTTCGCCTGTCAAGGAGAGGGCTTTTCACTTCCTTGTGGGGTTCTGAGGTGCTGGTGGCAACTGTGGGCCTCCGGGTCTGCGTTTGTGGGTGCTTGCTGTGTGCCTGGTGCTGTGCGGGTGCTTGGTGCATCGCTTCCTGCCAGGTCCTCACTGCAGAGTTGTGAGGTTGTCTTATCCCTGCTTTCCTGACAAACCAAGGCTCTAGAAGGGCTGCAAGGCCTGGGAAGCACCTGACACAGTGCTGCATCCAGGTGTCACCCCGGGCAGCAGCTTCACAGTGTGCTGCCCCTTCCAACCACACAGCTGCCTTGGCAGAAGGTGGGGGCTATGCCAGTCAGCGAGGCAGTGTGGCTGGGGCCCCTGGGAATGCACTTCAGCTGGTCCTGAGGATGCTTTTGGAGGCTGCGGGAACAAGGCCGTCAGTGTGAGTTTGGTCTTAAAGAAGGCAGGGGAGAAATTGCCACCTGGAGGCAGCCTGGGTCATGAGGCCACAGCCCTTGGGCACCTCCCGGGGCATCAGCTTCTTCCTGCTGCTCTCTGTAGATGGTGCTAATGAGCAAGTATGCAGGAGGGGAGAAGGGGGCCCCCTCAGGGTCTCCTGTCCTCTCCAGAAGGGATCCTGGTGGCTTTTGGTAAGAAAGAAGCTTAGCCTCCCTCCTCTGCCAGGCCATCTCAGCACATGGGGGCAGTGTAGGGGAGGGCACATGCGGCCCTCCTGGCCACTTCTGGTCAGCCAGGACAGTGTGAACACTAAGGTGGCCCATGGTTTGGCCAGTGGTCTGAGGCCCGCAGTCTGTCTTACCTCTCTCTCTGTCCTGGGACAGGGCGTGGAAAAGATACTCTGGTTGGCAGTGATGAGGACTCCAGTGCCCGAATTGTTGCCCGTCCAGCCCTAGCACAGTGCCGAGCCCTCAGTGTGGACTGGGCGGGCTCCGGGAATCCCCATAGGCTCTACCTGACCGTGCAGGTAAGCTCTGGGCCTCGGCAAGGTGAGGGGGTGAGCTGGGTGGGGTTTGCCGTGGTCTTTTCGGCTCCAGGGGCTGGGCCTCCCAACACACTTCTCAGAAGAGCCATGCTGTGCTTCTCTTTGCCCGCTGTGCGTAGCACATTGGCCTTGAGCCTGTGTGGATGGGACAGTTTGCTTTGTAAGTTATCTCAGGGGAGATCTCGTGGGAGGTGACAGAAGCTTTTCAGCCACTCCCTGGCTAGGGTGTCCAAGTGGGAAGTGTGAGGTGAGGCTTTCTCTGAGAGGAGCAATGAGCTGGTTTGGGGTCAGCTCTTTGTTTCCACTCAGGTGCGAGAGTCTGGGGACCCCGCTTGAATTTCCTGGTCTGAAGGGAGAGTCCAAAGGGTGTTGTCAAAACTTGAATTCTTTTTCTTGCCATTAACACTGGCTTTTAAAAGGTAAATTTGACATATATGTATATATTTGGTGGGAGAAATGACACACTAAAATAGTAATAGTGGCTAGAGTTCATGGAATACTGCTACTGAGCACGGGTGTTCTATATCTCACAGTACCCATTCCTGTCTCAAGGTTGTTACTGTTTTATCTCAGGTTTGATTGAGAGGACATGAAGGCTCAGAGAGGTTAAAGAACTTGCTGTTGGTCACATAGTGGGCAGGGTCTGAATCACTGAATACGATTGGGTGGAGGACATAGGATGGAGCGAATTCACTCCTGGAAATTGAGTGACTTTCATTATTTGCCTTATTATTCTTTGACTAGTTCTTTTCATTAAGAGTTGTCTTGGTGATCTCGTCTGAGATGTTAGTACATCGAGGGCAACCTCATTCTTTGCTGCATGACAGTCTCCTTGAGGTCATGTTATGCATATCCCCTCCCTGCGCCCCAGTATCATTTCTGGTTATAATGAGCTCCTTAAATGTTCATGTGGTTAGCTGGGCTTGGAGGTGCAGGCCTGATTTTAAGACCCTGGGAGGCTGAGACAGGAGGATTGAAAGTTGTAGTCCACTTAAAGTAATTTAATGAGATCCTATTTAAAAATAAGAGGCAGCTGGGTCCAGTAGTACAGGCCTACAGTCTTAGCACTTGTGGGGGTTAAGGCAGGAGGATTACAAGTTTGAGGCCAACCTACTCAATTTAGCAACTTCTCAAGGTAGTGGGTAGCTGGGGATGTAGTTCAGTTTGGTGATCTGAAGGTCCTGGGCTCAATCCCTATTACCTAAACAAATAATATAAACAAATAAAATATTCAAGCCTCAAGCTCACACCCACAAAATATGTATGTATGTATGTGTATATGTGTGTGTCTGTGTCTGTATATCCATGCAGCTATGGCTTTGAGTATTTTCGGAGCAGCCCAGGCTCATTTCATTTTTAATCCGTGCATTCATTGAACTGATTGATACTAAGTTCCAGGCTCTGCTAGGTGCAGGGACACAGGGAATGTAATTAGTATTTGACAGTTTGGCAGGGGTGCCAGAGCTGCCAAGTGATCACGAATGCAAACCAGGTAAGGGCCACCGAGGCAGGGACAGAGGGTGAAGTACAAGAGGACAGAGATCCCCTTGAGAAAGGCTGTGCCAGTGAGAACCTCTCTGTTCCCTCCTGCTTGTCTGACATCCCTGTGCAGAGATCCTGTCCTTCCTGGAAGCCACCACATACAAATGGTAGACATGATGAGGCATGAGAAACACCCTTCAGATATGTCCTGTCCCCACACAGGTGAAAGCTCAGGGCAGGGAGAGTGCAACCCCAACCCCTGATCCGGGTAGCGGTGTTCCTTCTGGAACAGCCTTGTATTTCTTGATGCTTCTCGACTCTTCTCACATGGTTCCCCTGAAAACTAAGCCAGACAGACCTTTTATCAGTAAAGTCTTGAGGGAAAGCGAATCTGGTCAGAGAATAGTTAAACCAGAGCCAGTCTTTGCCTTGAGTTGGGTCACTAGTAGTTAAATTGGGAGGCTGTGGTCAGGAACACTCAGCCTCCAGTTGGGTGGTGGCTCTGTTCTTGAGTTTTGATTATGGGGTGTCAGGCTGTAGCTGCAGCCAAGGCCGGGGGTCAGCAGATCTGCTGCAGCTCTCAGAAGCTGCTGCCAGCAGTCGGTTTCCATGTGCGTGTTGTCTGGTCCCCTCAAGGATCTTGTGTTTTTTAGGTGCTTCAGGATCGTGGATATGGTACCAAAGTGATTCTTGGTCACAAAAAGGAAGCCTATTGACTTAGGGACTCCTAGCCTCTACTCCAGTGGCCAGGACCCAAGGCACCCCATGCAGGTCCTGTAGAAATCCCTGCCCTGAGTCCCTGGGCCAGCAGTCTGTTCTTCCTGTGTCTTGGTCAGCTGGCCAAAAATAGTATAACCTTTGCTCCCATCAGCAAATGAAACCTTCAGCTGCTGCTGTTGCTGCCGCCATCATCAAGCCCAGGCTCGGTGGTGTGGCAGTTGGCTGAAGGGTGGGGACAAGATTCAGTTGGTAGCAATTTTTTCTAAGTATTGGAGGTGTGTTCTCTCACATGGGTGAGGAGAGAGAGAGCAGACAGTGAGCTAAGTGAGACCCAGTAGAGGTTATTTTTTCTCTTCTTTGCGTTTTTTTTTTTTTCATGGGCTTTTTGGTGATCAAAGTTAAAGTGAAGACTACAGAAATAATAGGAGATCACAGCTGCGTTTCTCCTTTTGGTGGCCGCTTTGTGCTTTGCTTCATTGCTGCAGCTATGCCACTTGAGCCCTAGGGAGCGCTGTTGTTATCATGTCTAGTTTAAGAAGGTGGGGAAAGCAGCTTGAGGGGAGGTAAGTCACTGGCGTGCAGCCACACCACATTCAGGTGACAAGCTGCGCACTCGGGCCTCTCCACCTCCAGACTGTTTTAAAAGACATACCACTTGTCTCTTTGTTTTGAATGTTCAGGGCACAAAGACACACTGACGCACGCCTACTGTCTCTCTTCCCAGATACCTCTATGTTAAAGAAAAAAATCTAAGGTGAGGTAGATGTTTATAAAGTGGAAACTTCACCCACAGACTGGTTCAGAATGGCTGCCTCCTTTCCCCTCTTTTTCTGCTGTAAAGTTTCTTTTCATTCTCCCAAAGCTTGGATGATGCCTGCTTCTACCCTTAGCTGCTCCCCTGTCATTCCAGCCCCCTGCTGGAAACTGCTGACTCCGACCCTCTGGGTTGTTTTCTCTACCACTTCTCCTCTCTCGTGCTCTGACGGGAGGGCACTTCCTGCGCAGTCCTGCTGCTTGCCTGGCGTCTTTCCCCGTGAGCAGCAAGGGGCTGCTCCGCGTGAGGAGTCTCTTTCGGTGCCACTCCAGCCTGTCTACCAGGCCATGGCGCCTCAGCTTCCTTCACCTTCGTCCCTCTTTGACCAGGAGATGGCCTTCCTGGAGAGCCACATGGGGCAGGGGCAGAGAAGGAGGCAGGGTGTCCCTTCCCGGCTCATTGGAAGTTGCATGCATCCTCCTAGTCCTGAGGGTGCCGTCAGGAGGTGGGCTGCCTCCTGAGATGGGGTGACAACAGCTGACGTCATGGGACAGTTTTCCTGAAGTGAGGTGTGTGGGGGGGCGAGGCAGTCACCGGGGCTGGATAGGGCTTGTGGGCTGAGCTGAACAGGCTGGTGACTTACGTGCAGGGAGCCTGCAGGAACAGCATGAGCTTCCCATGAAGATCTTGGGTACCCAGAACCTTCTTTGTTGGTAGAGGAATCTGTCAGCCAGCGGGCAGGAGTGTGGACCACCACTGTCTTGCTGTGGACTCTGAGCCTATTTCCTTTCAGACCCAGGCCTTGCTGCCCTCACCTGCACAGCGAGAACACAGACCCACGGGGCCTGGGCTGCCCCAGAGTGCGCACTCCTGGCCCAGGTCCATCCTCAGCACCGCCCCTTCATGTGAGGAATCTGGTTGTGTCTTGGCAGCAGGCTCTGCAGGACAAGGGGTGCAGGAGCAAGAGTCAGGGGACGAAAGAAGACAATTCCCCGAAGAGGCAGGCGCTGGTCCCCAGGCGGGACCGGGAGGCCCCAGAAGCTGGTGGTGCCATGAACATTGAGAAAACAGGTAAAGGAGGACTTCCCCCGGCCCCTGCCAGTCGAGAACACCCTGGTGAAGCCAGTGCAGGAGGGAGGTGCTTGTGGAGTCGGAGCTGTCCCCACACCTGCCCTTCGCTGCCGGAGGTGGCACTGACAGCCTCCAGCCACCTGACCGGACATGGTGCTCTGGAACTCCAAGACCCCAGCCTGCCTCTCCCGGATCCAGGGACAGTGTTGTGTGTCCCCTCCCTTTCCCTGCCACCTGGCCCCACCCTGTGATAAGAGGTTTGGCCAGCGGGGGCTGGGGTTGAATTTCCCTGCTTTTTGTCTTTTCCCAGTGCCTGTCAAAAGCAGGGCACAGGTGGCAGCCTCCCAGACGCCGGTGCCTGTGGAGAGGCCTGGCTCCCTCCCCCTAGCCCAGGTCCACTGGGGGTCTAAGTGTGCCAGGACAGGGATTGGATTCTCTTAACCTCTAGGCTGAGAGATGGCATCTAGTGGCTCGCTGTACTCTGACAAGGCTGGTTCTGGAAGATTCTACAGGCCCCCTTTGTGGTCCACACAAGCGGGACCACAAAGCAAGCCTGAGCCCAGGGTAACGGGGACAGAGCATCCTCCCGAGCCGGAGCTGTGGAGGGAAGGCCTGGCCTTCCTGTCGCTTCCCTCCTCCTCTTGCCGAAGGTTAATCTGTGTGTCTAAACTTGCGAGGAGCCCTGTGAGAGATCTGGGTTTGCCTGTCTGGGGCTCGGTACACCTGAGTTCAGGGCAGGTGTGGAGTCTAGCTGAGGTATGGGCAGCAGGTTTTGGGAGGGGCACATGCCACTTCAGTGGGCTTTCTTCATAGGGCAGCAGAGGCACCAAGAAGAGGGTGGCCAGCCCCCTTCTGGGGCCGGGCTGGTGCCATGGCCCCCGAGCCCTAGTCCAGTGATGGGTGGTGCCTGTGAAAACTGATCCGTGAGGTGGTAGCAGCCTTAGCACAGGACCCCGTGGCCTCAGTTGGCCTCCCTTCCTTTCCTGTCTTCCTGCCGCTTCTTCAAGATCTTTTCTCCCCCGCTAGGGTCCCCAGGCTCTCAGGGCTCTGTGAAGGTCCTGGTGAACCCCACAGTGGGCTCTAGGGGTGTTTGAGCTTCGTGACATGAGCAGGGTCCCAGGCGGCAGGACTCTCTGAGGCCTTGTTTCAGCCTCGCGGCCTGTAACAGTCACCCACGCCTCTGCCTCCCTTGGGGCTCTGGGCTGCTTTCCCAAGGTGGCCTTCTGGGTGAGGTGCAGTCCCATTCACATAGGAAGACCCTGCGGGCTCCTCCCACACATCTGTCAGGTGGCAGAACCAGCCAGAGTGCAGCACGCTGCCTACTGTGCCACAGCAGTCTGCCAAGGGCAGAGGGCCATGCAGGTCATGTGCTGCCGGGAGCAGCCCCGTGTGTGGGCCTGGAAGCATCCATCTGCCCTCACTCTCTCTAGAACAGGTCGCAGGAGCTCGGCCAGCTCTGTGTGTGACTTGCACACTGTGTCACATGCGGACCGCACAGTCAGGGCCACTGTCCAGGCAGGGAGTGCCCAGCCCCAGCTCTCTGGAAGGAGGGAAAACTGTCCCTGAACTCTCCTCCTCATCCCCCAGCGCCAGCCACTGTCTCCTGCTCCTTGCATCCCGGCCTGGCTGTCTGGGCCCCTCCCTGGTCAGCTGCAGGTGGCTTCGGTCACAGAGTCTGGAGCCCCTTACCACGGGCCAGTCCTGGGGACCCGAGCGGAATGGGAGGACGTGCTGGTCTGCGAGTGGCCTCTTTGCTCTTCGACCCTCTGCAGTCCCCATTTGGGCAGTGGAAGGGAGGAGATAAATCCTTCTTCCCTAGCCTTCCGCTCTGCCCTGTCCCTGTCGCCCTCTTGCCGAGCCCATGTTGTGTCTCGGTGCCCCGGGAGCCAGCCACAATAGGCATCCCCGCCCCGTGAGCGGCGCAGGCGGCTTGGTGCCACATCTTTGCACTTTGTGCATCTGTCCGTCTCTCTTGCTTCTGGTGACAGGACAGAGGAAGGCTGCGGGAGGAGGAGGACTCAGGCCGTGGCCCTGCCCAGCTCGGTACTCACCCCTTCTCACGCTGGAGTGGTCCCCACAGTGCTGGTATCACCCTTGGTGCTGGCCTGGTTCTCCTGCCCGTGTGCTGGTCTGCCTGTGGCCTTGTCTGCTGCACCCACACACACCCCTCTTCTCCGTCTGTGTGCATAGGTGGCCTCTACAGGGACAGCTGGGGAGCCCGTTCCTCTCTTCTGCACTCAGGAGAGCCTGGGGTCAGAGTGGGCACTTCCCATTTCCAGCAGTGCTTGTGGGGGAGACGCCTTTGTCTGTCTCTGGTGGCTGGCATGGTCGCCGCTGAAGGAGTTGCCCTTCAGACTTGCTCGGAGAGCAGCCAATGAAAGTTGCTGTCCTAAGTCTTGGTCCAGGCCGTTCTGTCCCCTGGGAGGTACCTGCTGAGGTGACTTCCTCTTGCAGAAGCAAGCCTTGGAGGCCCCCAGTGACCCGTTCTGCCACTGCCACCAGCCCTTGCCCTGCCCTACCTGCTTGCATCCTTTTCCCCATCCCTGTGGTCTGCCAAGCTGCGATGGCCCTTTCCCTTCCTAAGGAAGGGCTCTCACTTCCCTGCTGATCGGCCACTACTTTGCTTGTAGGTGGGCGGCTCTTTGACAGCGGGAGGTGCTCAAGCCTGTCGGGGTCGCCACGTGCGGCCCCTGTGGTGCATAGGATGGTGGAGGCCATGTCCCAGCTTCAGGAGGAAAAAGCCCAGCTTCAGGAGGAGCTGGTGGTCCTACGGGAGAGGCTGGCCCTCCACGACAGTGACCAGGAAGCCACATCCACCCAGCTACAGCACCAGGTAGGCAGGAACAGACAGAGGCCGCTGACCACTGAAGAGCAGGTCGGAGGACATTTCCTGGGTCACCTGAGCTTTACTAGGTTAGGGCATAAGAGACAGATGGGTCACCTCTTCTGGCCTGGGAAAATGCTAGAGGTCAGAGTGCTAAGAATCAGACTCCAGCCTTCCTTGCGGTCATCATCTTACCCTGTTCCCTCTCAGTGGCCCGACGGGTCCAGGCCCCCTCTTAGGAAGCGATCTAGCAGAGAGAGGAGCAGGATGTGCATGGACTTTTCCGTCTTGGGGCCTGTCTTCAGTGCCCTCTTCTTCCAAAGAACCCTGGGCTGGCATCCAGGGTGGACAAAAACAGCGTGGCCAGCCACCCCACCGCCTACCCCGGAGCCCACATGAACCAGAGCTTGGTTCTTGGGGGAGGTGGAGCTGGTGTGAGCATGTGCGGGGGAGGGTGCTCTCAGCCTCCTGGAGCCAGGAGAGCCCGGGTTAAGGTGACCGTTCTGCTGTTGGCCAGCTGGAGGGTGTCTGGGGACCCTGGACTGGGAGCTGTGTGCCCTCTGGGGCTGACGCTAGGCTTCTTCTGTGTGTATGGCTGCTTCACTCTTTTCTCCTTCCCCAGCTCTGTGTGACCCCCTCCTGGGCCCATGCCCCTGCTCCCGTGGCCAGCGTCTGTCTCGGTGATTGTCTGAACCTCACCTCCTTGTCCAGCGTCACCCACCTCGTCTGC
This sequence comes from Ctenodactylus gundi, assembly GCA_004027205.1. Lineage (NCBI taxonomy): Eukaryota > Metazoa > Chordata > Mammalia > Rodentia > Ctenodactylidae > Ctenodactylus > Ctenodactylus gundi. The sequence goes on from PVKB01002465.1 coordinate 22,877, forward strand.
CCTGTCGTTTCCACGTGGAGTCCTGCGCCCCAACCACCAGAGCCCTTGAGCTCTAGGCCAGGCTCTCTCGACACCCCCACCTTCAGATGGGACGTACTCCTTGTCCCACGAGCCAGCCCCTAGAGGACTGAAGGGTGTGGCCTGCCTGCTCACTGTCTCTGTCACGGGATTCCGTGTCCTGGCTGCAGTTTCGGGGAGCAGATTATTTGCATGTACCTTGTATACAGGGCATTTCTCCAGCTGTCCTCAGGGAGCGGTCTCTCCTGCACTCCTGCCCCTTGCTGACTTGGGCAGGTCTCCTCAGGATGTCCCTAGCACGCTGTGTCTCTTAAACTCTTCACCCATTGTAACCCATTGCTTTATTTTCCCGGGGCCTGCCGGTCTCATAGACTGGCAGCTCTCCTAGCTGACATTTCTTTTACGACTTCAAACAAGGTTTTTCCCCAGTATTAGGGGTCAGACCTAAGGCCTTGTGCATGCAAGGCAAGCACTGTGTCGCCGAGCTACGTCTCCGGCCCTTCCTATTTTGTGTTTTGGGATGGAGCCTTACTCAGTTGCCCAGGCTGGGCTCAAACTTGTGACCCTCCGGCCTCCACCTCCCAGAGTGCTCAGTGAGATTACAGCCATGCACCACCATGCCTGCTGTTTTTTTCCCCTTTATTTGTCAAAATCTATTTCCCTGTGACTGGTGAAGCAGCCCGGGCTTTCTAGTGTCTTTGCCTCAGCCCTCGCCCTCATCAGCAGAGCCTCCAGCCCACTGCACTCCCCAGGATGCTGTGGGAATTCAGAGTAGTCCCTGGTCTTTGCTCAAGTTCTGTCTGGACTTTCTGACTACTGGCTCTTTTCTAGAAGCTTCTCAGGGAATGTACCCAAAGCTCCAAGTTTCTTAGCCGTTCTCTGTATGGTCTGACTCGGTGGGGACATGGCCAGTCACGTGGGCCGGGAACAGAGATCAAGCCCTAACCTGGGCAGCACTCGTGACTTACGCGGCATGGGGCCAGTTAGCCACCACTCCGTGGCCCAGTTTCCTCGTCTGTAGAATGTCTGTAGCGGTAGCAGGCTGGGCCGATCCCCAGTAGGTTACTCGTCCTGCTGCAGCTGCCAACACTGATTGTGGCAGGAGTTTGCAGTCGGAATCCCAGGAACAGAGCTGTAGTGCTGGTCGCGCCACTGAAGGAAATCGTATTGTCTCTGAGCCCCTATTCCCGTCTCCATCTGGGCTCATGAGTGTGGTGCTGTGCTCAGTGGTTGGGTGGGAAATGGCCGGCCAGCTGAGGTGCGACACCTTGTGGTGTGCCACTGGCAGGTGCGTTGGGGTCTGTCCATCATCATCCCACCTGTCTTCCCCCACCCGCCAGCTGTCTGATGCTTTGACTTCTGGGTGTTCTGCACGGGCTCTGTAAGCCCCCCTGAGGTGCACTTGGCCTGGTTTTCATGGTGCCTTGTCCCTAGCCTTCCTGAGAGGCTTACCTTCTGCCTACAGCTGCTTTCTCATGGGCAGTTCCTCCCATCCAGGTGCTACCCAGGCCTGACCCTGCTTAGCTTCCGAGATCAGGTGAGGTCGGATGTGCTTAGGCTGTGGCCTCAGACTTGTGCTGTTCCTGAAAGGCTGCACTGCCTCGTGGTTAGGGATCGGGGCTCTCTCTTCAAGGGACAGCCTGTCCCAGTTCTGTTCTAAGGCTCGGCTCTTAGGGGCCTGGGGAACCCAGTCGTCACCAAGGCTTGCCCTTTTGGAACCTCAGCTTTTCTTCTGCCCAGTGGTGACGATAGCACCCCTCCTAGCCCGGGGCACTCATAGTGCTAATCTTGTGAGTGCTGCGTCCCAGCAAATCTGTTGGCACTGTTGGAGCTCGGGCTTGTGCGGCCCACGGGGCTGTTCTGTTCACTTCTTTGCTGTCACACGGTGAGGTTTGTGTTTACTGGGAGCACATGGGACAAGGGTCTGCAGTCCTTTACCACAAAGGTTCCCTTTTCTCCTCATTCTCACCAACACTTGTTTTAATTGTGTAATAGCCACCCTGAGGGGTATGAAGTGGCCTCTCGCTGTGGCCTTGATTTTTGTATCCTTGCTGTTAGGAACTTGAGCATCTTTTTGGAGAAATGTCTGTCACATTCTTTGCTCATTTTTGAATCGGGTTTTGTTGTTTTCATTGCTGTTAGAAGAGCAGTTTGCAGATTCTAGATATTAACCCCTTACTGCTTACATACATGATCTGTGCATTTCCCATTCCGCGGGTTGCCATTCCACAGTTTGATAGCATCTTTTGTAATTCAAAATATTTAGTTTTTTTTAGACAGTCTCACTCTGTAGTCCAGCCTAGTTCTGAACTCACTGTGTGGCCCAGGCTGGCCTCAAATTCACAGCAATCCTTCCTCAGACTCCCAAGTGCTGGAATTACTTGAATGTGCTACCTACCATACCTAGCTTATGTAGTGCTGGGGAATCAAACCCAGGGCCTTACACTTGGTAGGCAAGCACTTTAACCCTGAGTAATACCCCCAGACCCAAAAGTTTTTAACTTTTGTGAAGACTAAATATCTACTTTTTCTTTTCTTGCTTGTGTTTGGGGTTGTATCCGAGAAATTGTTGCTGAATTTAATGTCTTGAAGCTTCTCCTTTGTTTTGTTCTAAGAGTTCTATCTCTTATGTTTAGGTCTTTGTCCGTTTTGAGTTAATTTTTGTCTATGGCATGAGGTGAGGGTCCACCTTTGTCCTTTCACACATGGATACCCGGTTTCTCAGCACCATTTGTTGGGAAGGACTGCCCTTTTCCCTCAGAGTGATCGTGGCACCTTTGTCAAAAGTCAGTTTGGGCGGATACACGAGAGTTTGGTTCTTGGCTCCCCATGCCCCGCCGGTGTCTCTCCGTGCCTTTCCACACTGCTTGTATTGCTGTAGCCTTGTAAGTTTTAACATCAGGAAACGGGAGACTTCTGCCTTCTTGTGATTTTTTCAAGATTTTTGTTTTTCTATTCGTATGAATTTTAGGGTGAATTTATTTCTTCAAAAAATGTTGGAGGATGAGGCAACAGGATTGTAAGTTTGAGCCCAGCTTGGGCAATTTAAGACTTAGACCCTGTCTTAAAACTAAAAAAAAAAAAAAAAAAAAAAAAGTGCTGGGGATGTAGTTCCCAGTACTACCACCAAAATAAGAAATAATTTAAAAAATGGATATTTATAGGGTTTGTATTGTATCTGTGGGTCGCCTTGGGTACGATTCATACCTTAGTGGTATGAAGTCTTCCAAGCCATGACACGGGCTACCTTGGCATTTTGTTAGTTAGTTCTGCACTGGGAATTGAATCCTGGGCTTCGTGTTACACAATACTTTTTTTTGTAGAGACAGGGTCCCACTCCCACTCGCTTCACAGGCCTCCTGCCTCAGCTTCCCCAAGTGCTGCTGTTACTGGAGCACCGGCGTGCCTGTCAATCTCCCTCCGTGGACTGCTGGGCTGCTACACTTAGCAGCATTGTGTAGTTTTAGTCTTTCACCTCCTGGTGAAGTTACTAGTGTTTTCAGGGTTAGAAAAATAGCACAGCGGTTCCAGTGCTTGTGAGGCAATCCTGAGGCCCTGAGTTCAACTCCCCAGCACCATGTAAGCTGGGTGTGGACTCGGGAGGCGGAGGCCAGCCTGGGCTACATAGTGAGTTAAGGACCAGCCTGGTTTACAGAGCAAGAGCTTGTCTCAAAAAATAAAAATTTATTAGTGTTTCATTCCTTTTGATACTATTGTAAATAGAATTATTTTCCTCTTTGAATTATTATTAATTGCTCGTCATAGGCATGCAGCTAATTAAAGTCTGTAGGTTTTATATAATTTTGCTAGATTGGCTTATTTTAGTTGATTTAATGTTTTAGTGGAAATAGTAGCCGGTGTTTAAAGCTTAGGTTTATTTTTTGAGACAGAGTCTTGCTGCTCTATTGTCTAGGCTGGTTCTAAACTCACTATGTAGTCCAGGCTGGCCTTGGACTCATAGTAATCCTCCTGTCTCAGCTTCCTGAGTGCTGGGATTACCGGTGTGCTGCACCATGCATGGTTTATGTGGTGCTGGGGAATCTAACTCAGGGCTTTGAGCTTGCTAGGCAAGCACTCTAACCACTGTACTATTCTTCCAACCCTAAATCTTAGGTGTAAGATAAATATCCAAACTTCCTTTTTGTCACAAAAATTGAAAGATGTAAAAAAGAAAAAATTGATAGTTGTGGCTCCGCTGGAATAGCACTGCTCTGTGGCAGCCACTGCCTGACATTGAGTGGCAGCCCTGGTCTTCGGTGGGGTCCTCATTCCTCAGCCCAACACCTCTCGTGCCCTGTGTTCTGTTCCAGCCTCACCCACAAGCCCTACTCTCCCCAAACCCTAATTTAGTCATCCTATGTGTATTTATTGACTGAGCACCTAGTATGTGCCGTGCAGGTTGAGCAGCTCTAATCTAAACATTCAAAATCCAAAGTGCTCCAAAATCTGAAACTTTAAAAGTTGACACAAAGTCACAAAATTGATGGCTCAGTGTGCACAGCTTTATTTTACGCACATAATTATTTAAAACATTGTGTAAAATTACCTTCATGGCTGGGCATGGTGGGACATGTCGGTGGAAGCTGAGGTAGGCGGCTTACAAGTTTGAGGCCAGAATGGGCAAGGTCATGTATCAAAATAAAATATGAAAAAGACTTGGGCTGTAGTTCAGTGCTAGATTCTTGCCTAGCATTTGGTGAGGTCCTGGGCTCTGCAAAAATAAATCAATATATAAAAATTATCTTTAAGCTAATGTGTAAGGTTTATATGAAGTATAAGTGAATTTTGTTTAGACTTAAGTCTCACTCCCAAGATAATATATGCAGGAGATTCAAAATCTGAAAAAATCTGAAATACAAAATACTAGTTGAAAACATTCTGAATAATGTATACACAGCCTATAATAATACCTGTGTGGGGCCCTATGTAAGCTATTTACATATATTATTTAACCATTAAGACAACTCCAGTGAGGTCTCTCATTATCAGATCAGGAAACTGAAAGGCAGAGAGGCTAAGAGACTGCTCCAAGGAACTGTGGGTAAGGTGCGGTTTGGATGGGACCTTGGGCAGTTTGGCCTGAGAATCTGTGTTTGCCACTGCTATGTCTAACCTTCAGTGGTACGAGGACCTGATATGACTACCTGGCAGTGCAGACAGCCATGTGGGCGGAGCCTGGCAGGCCTGGCCAGTGGTCACTTAGCCAGGATCTGCTCTGGCTTCCTGAGGCTTGTGCAGGGGTGGGACGCGGTGAAAAGGGGCCTTCTCCGGGGCTGTGTTTCCCTGAGGCCTTCTCAGCTCAGCACTTCTCAGGGAGGGGCCGCCTTCCCCGGAAGACAGCGTGCTGGGAGGTAGGGAGGTAATCAGCAGGTTGTCTGTGTTAAGAGGCCACCTCAGGAGCAGACAGCTGCGGAAACACAGACCTGGCAGGGCCCTCCTGCCGAGCCCTTCACCTGATGTGTAAGTGCAGGTTTGTGTCAGGTCAGCAGACAGGCCCTGTCTCCCCGGCCCTGGAAGAACCGGGCTGCGGGCCCATGCCATGACTCAGTTTCTCTAGCTGATGAAGAGCCCAGAGTAGAGAGGGATGTTGGGTAGCCCAGGTCGTGCCTGCAGGGCTCTTGGTGACCTCTTGGCTGGCCCGGGTCCTCCTTTGGACCTGATCCAAGGCTGCTCTCTCCTGAATCGTGGCTCTTTGGCTCAGTCGTGTGCACCACCCCCCTACACCTTTCTTGTGGATCCACGAAGATCCTATATTCTCTGAGATTTAAACATTGTTAAAAAGCACATAGAATGTGTCAGCTGTAATTTGTGAAGCCACCCCCAGTCCACTCACCCCCTGGACTAGAGATTAAATCCAGAGCCTTTTCACTGAGCTCCATCACAAGCCATTTTTTTTTTAAACCTTGAGACGGGGTGTTGCTGAGTTGTCCAGGAATGGCTCAGCCTTTCAGTCCTCCTTTCTCAGCCTCCTGGAGTGCTTGGGTTACAGGCCTGCCTTGTTCTACCCATCCCAGGAACTCTCTTTGTTTTGTTTTGTTTTTTTGTATTATAAACATAGTCCTTTTATTGGATGGATGGATTTTTTTTTTTCTTAATATGTTGAGCTGCCAGGGGAGGCCTGAAGTTGGGCAAGGCAGTGGGGAAGGGCCCTGTAGAGGTCTGCTTTAGTGGGATAATCAGATAATTTATATGAGATAGTCAGAGGCTGAGTATTCTGTGGGCTCAGAGCAGGCAGCAGAGCAGGGACATCGCTGCGAGGCGGCCCTTAAAAGTCTTTAAACTTCACACTTGAAATCCATGGGGATGTAGCTGTCATGACTACCTGGTAGTTTAGGTAGTGTAATAGACACTGCCATGTACCTGGCTATTTCCCTGGAAGGGGATGTTCAGGTTAGCCCCAGATCTATGGCTAAAAAAAATAACAGCCTGCCTCACATGAACCACCCCTACCTCCCATGGGGCCAGAGGATCTGAGGACCCCTGACCTCAGACTCTCAACCACGGATGGGGAGACTGCCAGTGGGCAGAGGGACCGTGTGCGTTTTGCCTTCCTGCTCATTGCAGCTGTTTTATGCACGGCTGGAAAGGAATGTGTTAGTGACAGAGGTGACCTTAGGTCACTGGAGTGTTCCCCAGGAGCCCTAGTGCAGACTGGTTAGGCCTCCCAGCTTCCCAGCTGGTCCTGTGTCTTAGATGTCCCTCCCAGCTGTCACAGCGCTGGCCTCCTTTCTGAGGTGGGGTAGGGGGTGGGATCCTGTAGCTCACTGCTTCCTTTCTGCTCAGAGCAGTGTTCAGCCACTTACCCCTCTCCAGACTCAGGGGACAGTGGCCTTCGACGCCAGGCACTACCTGTAAAATTGTCTGATGACTTTTCAGCCATATTAAGTAGACAGCTTTTTACTCAGACACCCCAGGCATCCTAGCATCTGGCTTCCCTTGAAAGATTAGTATGGTGATACTGGGTGTGTGTTCCCACCTGGTCAGGGCCATGGAGAACACATTGTGGTGGCCTCCTTGGGTGACTGGACATCCAGTCCTTCACAGCCTGTCCCTGACCTTCATCACCTGTCATTTAGTAGCCAGAGCCCAATGCCTTCCAGCCACTTCTGTAAACCTCCTATCCCCCCAGATTTCATCTGACCCCTGCGGTGCCTTTTCCAAGATGAGACGTAGTCCCATAGATGGTTCTTTGGTAGAGCCCCACATATTCTCTGGGCTGCTAGTGACTGCCAAGGGCTTGTCTGTCTGGCTTATTCTCTTAGCAGAGGTGCCTGGAATGGGCTGACATGGGCCAGAGTCTGCATCTTCAGGGAGCGTGGCCAGCTGGAAGACAGCCCCCAGGGAAGGGTTGCTGTCCTGCGGTTTTGCTCTTGGGGCTGACACTGTGGTCCTTCCCTCTTGCCTGCTCCCCTTCCCTGTCATAGCCTTGGTGGACTCCAGTTGTCTTTCAAGGCACATCGGGAATAGGAGTCAACACAGGTCCCAGATGTGCTTAGGCTGTGGTAGATAGACCCAGCTCTGTATGCAGTTTTGTTTTGTTGTTGTTTTGGTTTTTTTTTTTTTTTTTTTTTTTTGGTGGTGGTGGTCTTACTCTGTAGCCCAGGCTGGCCTCGAACAAATGGCAGTCCTCTTGTCGCAGGATTACAGTAGTGCATCACTATGCCTGGTTTACATGGTGCTGGGGAATAGAACCCAGGGCCTTGCACTTGCTGGGCCAGCACTCTAACCGCTGAGCTATGCCCCAGCCTTCCGTAAGCCAATTTGCCGCAAGCCATTCAAAGAGGAACATTCTGTGGATGAGCAAGGGTGGGTGTAGGCTGGTCGGGCCTGGAGTTTGTTTCTGCAGTGCTAGGGATTGAGTCTTACACAGCTAGGCAAGCACTCTGTCGCTGAACTACATCCCTGGCCAGTCCTGGAATTTATACAAGTTGGGAGCCTTTTTAGGGAAGCAAATACAAGATTACAGGTGGGAAAGCAGGGCCCAGGCCTCTGAGAGCTCTGAGGCTTTCTGAGCTGCCTCAGGTGGGTCCAGGTGACAAGGGCTGCCTCGTGCACTTCTCCCCATACTTCTCCAAGGAGCCTGGGCTGGCTTGGTCCTGTGGTAGGAGAGAGCGCTGCAGCTGTCAGGAGCAGCAGGCCAGCCTCCAGTCACCTGGGTCCCAGCGTGGCCTGGTGTTGGACACAGGGATGCCTGAGGCGGTGTGGTCCACAGAGCCGGAAGCAGCACCATGGGCCACCCTTGGTGTGGTGGCGAGGTCTGGGTATGGGCTGGAGGTGAGGACCCCGGCTCACTGTGCCCTGGGCTTTGTGCCCACAGGTGGAAAGCCTGAAGGAGAAGCTCATCAGCCAAGCCCAGGAAGTGAGCCGACTGCGATCAGAGCTGGTGAGGCCCGCGTGCCATCCTGGGGAGGGGCAGTTGACCTTCCAGGGCTGTGGCCCCTCTCCGAGCCCTCACGCCCGCCCAAGCAGCCCTGCCTCTGCTCAGATTTGGCACCCTGCTCGTCCCGCTGAGGTCCTGAGGCTTCTCACTGCCGACTTAACAGGAGTGTGAATTCTGTGCAGGAATGTGACTTCTTGCTACTTTCGCACTCAGGGAAACAGGCCGGGAAGGTGGGGGCCTCTCATGCTCTCTCTCCTTTGTGGTCGCTGAGCGCTGCTGATCTCCCTCTCTAGCTCGCCATCCTTGTCCTCTTCCCCCTCTGGCTCCTCAGCGCCCCTTGAAACCCCTGCCCTGGGCCCAGCCTGCCTCTCGTTCCTCCTGCCTGCGCTCGCCCCATGTCACCTCTGGGCCCCGGCTCTCCACAGGGAGGCACCGATTTGGAGAAGCACCGGGACCGGCTGATGGTGGAGAATGAGCGGCTGAGGCAGGAGCTGCAGGACCTGCGGGCCCAGCCGGCACCGGTGGTATCGCCTTGCCAGGGCTGCGAGCACAGCCAGGTGAGCCGCACGCGCCCTGCCTGGGCCTAGGGCGCCCCGCTGGAGCGCGGGTGCACACTCCAGTGACTCCTTCCCACCTGCCCCCTGTGCCTGCCACCTGCCTGCAGGAGAGCAGCCGGCTCCGCGACAAGCTGTCGCAGCTGCAGCTGGAGGTGGCGGAGAACAAGGGGATGCTGTCGGAGCTGAACCTGGAGGTGCAGCAGAAGACAGACCGGCTGGCCGAGGTGGAGCTGCGGCTCAAGGACTGCCTGGCCGAGAAGGCGCAGGAGGAGGAGCGGCTCAGCCGGCGCCTGCGGGACAGCCACGAGACCATCGCCAGCCTGCGGGCCCAGTCGCCGCCCGTCAAGGTGGGTCCCAGCCGGGCTGCTGTGGGCGGTGCCCATGCCAGCTTGGCCAGTCACTTGGCCTCTGGTCCTGGGGAATTGGAAGAGGCAGAGGGGAGGAGCTCTGCGCTCGGCCCAGCCTCTCCTGTGCCCTGGGGCTGCCGGCCTGCGGGTTTCCAGCCATGAGTACTCAAGGTGCCTTCTGTGTGCCAGGCCAGATGCAGTGCAGCTTCTAAATGCTGCTTTTCTGCTTGCCCCCAAATTATTCTTTTTGTTAGTATGTGTTTGCAGTGCACAGCTGCATTCCACGTGAGGAATTGCTGCCTGCACATGTTGCATCTTGACCGTTTTTGCTTCCCACCTTCTTGTCCCCTCCCCATTCCCCTTTCTACAAAACCTTCCTGCTTTCTTCCACCACTCTTATTTTGGTCTTCTGTTATTCTTTGGGGTTTTGTTTCGTGTTAGAGAAACGTGATGTTTAACCATCTGTGCCTGGTTCATTTCGCGCGATGGTCTCAAGGTGCATCCATTTTCCCACAATTGATCTGATTTCTCTCTCTCCTACTGCCACCTTTGCCATCCTGCATGTTCTGTGCCCAGGCTGGGGTGCAGCTAGACTCACAGCGGGCTTCTGGGTAAGATGAACAAATCCCAGGAGGCCAGATTCCAGACTTGCAGCAATCTGAGGTTTCCTCCTTGGATTTTAAGTGGGAGACCCTCAGGCCGCCCTCCTGTGGCAGTTGAAGAGGCCATCTGAATCTCGTGGTGCCAACAGCCCTCCCGGCACCGTCCTTCTCTCCTCTTATAGTATGTCATCAAGACAGTGGAGGTGGAGTCGTCCAAGACAAAGCAGGCGCTCAGCGAGTCCCAGGCCCGGAACCAGCACCTGCAGGAGCAGGTGGCCATGCAGCGGCAGGTGCTGAAGGAGATGGAGCAGCAGCTGCAGAGCTCCCACCAGCTGACGACGCAGCTCCGGGCGCAGGTGTGCAGGCCACGGGGCTGTCCTTGGTGCAGTGGAGTGGTAAAGTTGGGGACCTCTCAGGTCTAGGGTCCAGTTTCCTGTCTCCCCATTGCCCTTTTAGTCAAGCACAAGTTCTGTGTAGGTCTCTGTTTCCTCATCTACCGTGTGCTCTGGTCACAGGATCCTCAAGCACATGATGACGAGAGGCTTTTGCCTGGGCCCCAGGACACAGATATGTTCAGTGAGCACAGCCACTGCTCTTGTCATGATGACAAGTGCTTTTTCTGACCTCCTGGGGTGCATGTCGCTTGTGCACCTGTTATGTGCTGGGGCCAATGCAGGGAGGTGGTAGCTGCGCAGAGCTCCCAGCCTCCTGTGGGGGGAGAGAAAGGGGCATTCTGGCCTCTCCTATTAGTGTGTGTCCCTGGGTTGGCATGTCCCCTGCCTGGCTCCATCTTGTGCCCCCATCACTAAGCCTCCTCTTGACCTGGCCGCTAGATTGCTATGTACGAGGCGGAGCTGGAACGGGCACACGGACAGATGCTGGAAGAGATGCAGTCTATGGAGGAGGACAAGAACCGAGCCATCGAGGAGGCCTTTGCCAGAGCCCAGGTGGAGATGAAGGCTGTGCATGAGAACCTGGCAGGTGAGCCTGCTGTCTGGGCCCCACCTGCCCCACGGGTCAGGCTCGGAGGCTAGCAGCTGCCTCACCCCATCTCATCCCACCCTTAGGTGTCCGGACCAACCTGCTGACCCTGCAGCCTGCGCTGCGGACCCTCACTAGTGACTACAACGGCCTGAAGCGGCAGGTGCGGGGCTTCCCACTGCTGCTGCAGGAGGCCCTGCAGAACGTCAGGGCCGAGGTGAGCGTGGGCAGTGGGGTGGGGTGGGCTGGGGAGCGCCTGGGACCCTTGGGCAGACACACATCCACCCAGGGCCCCTTGCAAAGCTCCCCCAGGCAACACTCCCCCCGTACCTGCCAGCACACTCATTGCCGCCCCCACAGGCCCTGTTTGGAAATGGACCGGTCAGGCAGGTTTGGGGGTATTTGTCTGTGATTCCACTCCACATGTTCTTTGTATTTGTTACAGTTAGTTTTTTGTTTATGGGAGGGGTTGAAAATCAAACCCAGAGCCTCACATATGGAAGACAAGTGCTCTGCCACTGATCTACATCCCCAGCTCCTGAGTTAGTTTTTAAAAGCTAAGCTTGGACAGCATAGGGAAGAACAGCCCATCTCTCTTAAGAGCCTCCTACGTGCCAAGCCTTTTATAGTCGTTGACTCCTCAAGTTTGTATGACAGCTGTGCAGAGGCTAATGTTTGCAGAATAGAAAATGTCTCCTTTAAAAAATTATTATAGCATTTGTAATAAAGTCATAGAGTACTTGCATGGTACATGTGAGGCCCTGGGTTTGATCCCCAGCATCACCAGCACCATCAAAAATTTATGTGTGTGTACTTATAAATAACACATAGACATGGTGTGAGGTTGAACTCTGCAGAGGAGTATGGAAAGCAGCCGCCTCTCTGCTCCTGTGTCCCCTCCCCTAGGGCCACCTGTTTCCCTGCGTGTTCCCCAAAGTGTTCTAAGTAGCATCAAGCCCACTGATGTATGTGGACAAGCATGTGCACTTCCCTTTACCCAACAAAGGGGAATGTACACTGTAGGAGGATTTTGTATATTGAAGTGTAGCATGGAGATTTTTACCTGTTATCTCCTATGGATTCCCCATTTTACAGATAACAAAATCGAGGTTCAAAGACATTGAACCAGTTATCTCGGGGCAATTCTGTTCTAGCAGAACCATGGAGCCAGGTGCCTGGTGATGGGGGTGGAAGCGCAGCCCTGGCTCACTGCTCAGTCGTGGGGTGACTTTGAGCTACTGACCTGGCTTCTCTGGGGCTCAGTTTCTTCATCTGTGACAGAGGGATTGTTGGGGAAATCTGATCTATGATGATGCGTGTGAAGAAGTACCAAGCTCAGGGTGGGAGACAACACCCACTGGCTGGGCATTCAGGTGGGACCAACGGAGGGTATTGCATGTGCCCCACCAGATTGGCCAGGCCATTGAGGAGGTCAACAGCAACAACCAGGAGTTGCTGCGCAAATACCGCCGGGAGTTACAGTTGCGCAAGAAGTGCCACAACGAACTGGTGCGGCTGAAAGGTGACTGGTGCTTTGGGGCGGGGACAGGCACAGGGTCTTTTACTGGCTCGGTGGTCATCAAGGTGCCATCATAAATGGAATGATAGAGAAATCAAGGAACTTAAAGTCTCATGGCAAATAAATGGTCTGCCTTGGACTTGAACTTGGACCCGTCCTGCTCTGGAGCTGTGTGCCCATGGCAGGTTGCTCCCAAGCCCTGGGTGGCCAGAGGGTGTGGTGTATTTGGGTTATGGTCCCACCGACACCATCCCTGCCCTCTCTGTGTGCAGCTTAGCTGAGAGAATGGACAGTGGTCCTTAGTTACCCAGAGAACCCCAACATGTCCTGTTACCACGGCTGGGAAGGGCTTTGGGAACCTCTGGTACAGTACCCGTGAAGGAGCGTGGGGCTACCTTAGCATGCAGAGCCACACAGACCTAGCCTGTGGGCTGGAGTGGACAGTAGAGCAGGCATGAAGGCCACCACAGTGGCAGGCTGTAGGGTGGGACAGTGGAGGGCTTTCTGGTCATTCTAGGAGTACAGGGGGTGTTTTCAATAGTGGAGATTAAACCCAGGGTCTTGACACTAAGCTTCAAAGTTGCCCAGGCTGGCCTCTAACTTGTGATCCTTCTGCCTCAGCCTCCCAGAGTGCTGGGATGACAGGCCTGACCCACATAACTGACCTTTCTTCCTCTTCCCCAAAACTTCCTGCTCACCTGGCCTTCTCAGAAAACGTACCAAGTGTGACTAATAATAGCTTTGTGAGCCACTTTTCTCTGGGGGACTTAAAATACAAAGGACTCCTAGGCCACTAGTATGTTCCCTGACACCAACTGGAACATGTTGGAAACCGTCTGGCCATAGCCCGGGCCATCTCTCTGTTTCCTAACCCACCCAGGAAACATCCGCGTGATTGCTCGGGTCCGGCCCATCACCAAAGAAGATGGGGAAGGGCCCGAGGCGCTCAACGCTGTGACCTTCGATCCTGATGATGACTCTGTTATCCACCTGATGCACAAGGGCAAGCCCGTGTCCTTTGAGCTGGACAAAGTTTTTTCCCCGTGGGCCTCGCAGCAGGATGTGAGTGTGGCTGCGTGGAGGGGCGGGCTAAGCAAAAGTGCACGAGATTTGAGGACAGGATTGAGACGCATGTCCCTTTCTCCTTCCTGCTGGAAGAGAGGACAGGGTAGGGGACTCAGACTGAGGGCCGCAGACACCCCCCTAAGGATGGGGTTAACCACTTGTGCCCATCTTACCCAGCACTCCTGGCCCTGAACGCCCACATGACCTCCTCTAGGATTACCCTCCTGTAGCAGTCCTGTGGGTCCTGCCAGGTTCCCCACCACTCTTGGCCCCAGTGCCAGGCCCTGAGTGATACAAGAACCTCAGCTTAGCTCTTCTCTCACCTGCTTGGCCCTGCATAGCTCTATCCTCTGGCACGAAGGCCCAGGCCAGAGGTGGTGCCAGGCATGTACTGGCCTCTGCCTTCATTTTGCCAAAGAGGTTGCAGGCAGTGTCCACTGACCCATCTTCCAAGTCTAGGGAACAACCTGTTAGATGAGAGTTCTTGACAGTGAGCTGACTGAGCTCTACTCTGTCCTGCTGAAGGAGGCTGGGGGTGGGGCCCTGGCTGGACTCCAAGCCGGTCAGCAGCCCTGGTCCTTGCATCCCTGGAAGACCCTCACTCACCCTCCCACTCCCCACCAGGTGTTCCAGGAGGTGCAGGCTCTGGTCACTTCTTGTATTGATGGCTTCAATGTGTGCATATTCGCCTATGGCCAGACGGGCGCTGGCAAGACATACACAATGGAGGTGGGTGCCCACAGGGTGCAGGGGCTCAGTGGTGAGGGCCCGGCTGGCCTTCGCCTGGTGCTGGTCCCTCATGGGTCTCTGGGCTCTGCACTGTGCATGCTCTACCTTGCTTGGTCTGAGGACCACTGGACAGAGGCTGTCATTATCCATGTTGGACCTGAGGCATGTGGCTTGATGAGGAACCCCTGCCCCCAGGACTGTAGTGTGGGGATGCAAGTATATGGGACTGCATTGGCCCATGGCAGGACACCCTGACCTCTCCCAGAATGCAGCTGTCGTTCCTCTTGCATGAGTTCACTGAGCTCCCTCCTGCCAGGCCCAGGGCCCCCAGGATGAGGGAGGTGGGGCTGGCCCCAGGAGCTCCCCCAGCAGTGTGAGGGACTGGCCACATGTTGCAGTGTGACAAAATACCTGAGGGGGATGAATGAAGGGAAGAGAGATTTGTTTTGGCTTGGTTTAAGTTGCGACCTTCGCTGCTCTTAGGCCTGGGGTGAGGTAGGGACATCATGGCGGAAGAAGGGGCGAGGGACCAGAGAGGCCCCCATGCCACACTGGCTCCACATAGGCCCCACCTTCCCAGCAGTGCTGCCAGGCACAGGCCTGTGTGCGGTTCCTTCCCTGCCTGCTTTCTCAGAGCCATCCTGGCAGGGTCACTGCTGCAAAGGAGGGTACACTGAGGCTCAGGGAGGCAGCAGGTGGAGAGCGTTCTAAGGCGGACAGCATGGGGACGGGAGCTTTGGGCAGGAGAGCTCATCCGTGAGCAGTAGCTGAGGGCTTGGGTGGCAGCCGATGCTGTGCACGCACCCTTAGAGACATGGGGCCTTGCATTTCACCCAGGGGACGCCTGAGAACCCAGGCATCAACCAGCGGGCCCTGCAGCTGCTCTTCTCTGAGGTGCAGGAGAAGGCATCCGACTGGGAGTACGCTATCACTGTTAGCGCAGCCGAGATCTACAATGAGGTCCTCAGGTAAGCCTGGGTTGCTGGTGGGGAGGGCCACAGGAAGGGACTGTGGGGTCTTCCTGGTGGCACTCCAGGTTTCCCATGAGGCCACGAAGGGGCTGTGCCCCAGAACATCTGGACTTAGCCCCTTGGGGCCAGATGTGCCCTGGGAAGGCCTTTCTCTGCCTGTTGGCTGTCCCAAGTGGTATGCGTGAGCCCTGCCCATGGGTAGGAACATGTCCCTGGGACTGCTGGGTACCAGTCAGTCCCTGCTTCCTGGCCAAGTGCAAGGGAAGAGCTGAAGAAGCAGGTTCAGCCCAGTGGGGAAGAGGCACATTCTGGGCATGGGTCCTATGCAGTGCAAGCAGAGGCTGGAAGTGGGAGGAGGGAGTGACTGTCCTGTGCCTGTCTCTCCAGGGACCTGCTGGGGACAGAGCCCCAGGAGAAACTGGAGATCCGGCTCTGCCCAGATGGCAGTGGGCAGCTGTATGTGCCCGGGCTGACTGAGTTCCGGGTGCAGAGTGTGGATGACATCAACAAGGTGAGGTGTCGAGGTGCCCTGGTCGTGAGCAGAGCTACTCAGGAAGGACTCCAGTGCGTGCTCTGCCATGTCCTACACATGTACCCTCAAGCAGTAGCCAACGCTCAGTTTCCTCATCTAAGATGTGCAGGGTGCTATTACTCTCTGCAGGCTGTTCTGACGGTGGGTGATCCTGGAGCCACAGTTCTAGCCCTGTGCCTCTACCCCTCACACAGGTGTTTGAGTTTGGCCACACCAACCGCACCACAGAGTTCACCAACCTGAATGAGCACAGCTCCCGCTCACATGCGCTGCTCATCGTGACAGTGCGCGGCCGGGACTGCAGCACAGGCCTCCGCACCACGGGTGAGGGCAGGAGGGTGGTGGGGCCTGGCCTTCTGGGACCTCCTCAGGCAGCCTTGACTTAGCCTGCACCCTCCCCACAGGGAAGCTGAACTTGGTGGACTTGGCTGGTTCAGAACGCGTGGGCAAGTCCGGGGCTGAGGGCAGCCGCCTGCGGGAGGCGCAGCACATCAACAAGTCGCTGTCGGCCCTGGGGGACGTCATTGCTGCTCTGCGCTCCCGGCAGGGCCATGTGCCCTTTCGCAACTCCAAGCTCACCTACCTGCTGCAGGACTCTCTAAGTGGTGACAGCAAGACACTCATGGTAGTGCAGGTGAGGGCCCGGCAGGCCCCAGCCCTCGGGGACGCTGGTCATTGGCAGCTTAGTCAGCCACCTGCGCCTTTGACCTTTCTGTCCCGTTCCCCCCTCCCACCCTCCACCCCCGCCCTCCAGTGCTGTGAGGGCAGCTGGCTAGCCTGGGTGGGGAGTGACTTCTCATGCCCCTAGGTGTCTCCTGTGGAGAAGAACACCAGCGAGACACTGTACTCCCTCAAGTTCGCAGAGAGGGTGCGCTCTGTGGAGCTGGGTCCTGGGTCCCGCCGTGCAGAGCTCGGGTCCTGGTCCAGCCAGGAGCATCTGGAGGTATGGGCTCCTAATTGTCTTGTGGTCATGGCAGGGGGCGGGCAGAGGAGGTGGAGGCTGCCTCAGGGAGCTGGAGTTTGGACTCATACTCACCGCCCCTCACCTTGGAGTCCAAGTCTGTCATGGCCTGGAGGTGTGGGGTCATCAGCTGGTCCCCGGGCCTGGCCCTTGGCAGATGGACAGCAAGAGCTAGCTCTTCGCCTAGAGTGTTTCAATTCTGTACAGACTTTGTGAGGTGGGATCCTCATTCGGTGCCCATTTTGCAGACGAGTAAAGTAGATTTCAGGAATAAAGGGAAGCACCATGTGGGGGAAGGCAGGAGCCAGGGCAGGCACGGGCCCTAGTCCGCCTGCTCTTCCTGCCCACAGTGGGAGCCAGCTTGCCAGACACCACAGGCGGCACGGTCCCATTCCGCCCCTGGCTCTGGAATCTCTAGCCGTCCAGGCTCCATCCGAAGGAAGCTGCAGCCCTCTGGTAAGCGCGTCCCACTCACCGGTCAGAGGCACCTCACTGCCCTTACCTCACGGGGTTCTTCCTTTTTGAAAAAGCTAAAGTCCACAGCCTGTCTCACACCTGTCTTTCCCCCAGGAAGCAGTCAGTGCAGATAATAGTATCCAAAGCCCCCAGAGAGAGGTGGAAGGCGGCACCAGCCCTCTATCTCCTAGCAGGGGCTGCTGCCTTGAGGCCCAGGATCGGATTTTGGAGGCTAGCTGCCTGGGCTTAGGCCTGGCCTCCCTCCCCTGGGCCTTGGTTGTGTCGGGGGAGGGGCAGAAGGCTCAGGGCTCACCCCATGTTGCAGAGCAGTGGTCTCCATCCGCCATAGGACTGTCTCCACTCCTCCAATATGGCATCTCCTGAGAGGGCCTGGCCAGTTTCGAGTCCAAGAGTAGGGACGTCAGGGCCTTGGCTGGGGCAAGGCCACCAGTGAGACGCCTGTTACTTTAATTTTAGCCTGACAGCTGGGGCTGCAGTCTCCAGGTGAGTGTGGGGCCAGTGGCCCAGAGCTGCCTGCCACCTGCCTTGGGCGCAGGGCTGTGCGGGGAGTCTGCTGCTCAGGCAAGGCCGTCCTTTGCTGTCTGCCGTCTGTGTGCTTCTGCTGGGCTTCCTGCTGCCCTCACCCCTGTGCTGCTGCGGGCATGACCACTGCCGAGCCTGACAAGCCCCACTTTCGCTGCAGGGAAGTCGAGGCCTGTGCCAGTGTGAGGACGTGCCGTGCTGCCGGGCCTGGAGCCAGCCTGCTCCAGCTGCAGAGACAGACGTGGAGGCAAAGAACATGTCTGGAAAGAAATGTTCAGCTGTGGCTCTGCACACACATGGCCTGCGTTGGCAGGGCAGGGATGGCCTGCAGGCCCTCGGAACTGGGCCCCTATGGAGAGAGCAGGACAGGTGCCAGGGCAGGCCTCTCCCCCGGGCTCTTAACTTAGCCTGCTGGGCCTACAGCCCCTCCTAGTGCATGGGCTGGGGACCTCCAGGAATCACGGTAAGGGGCAGCCCAGCCCCACTGCCCTCTGGTGAGGGCCTCTTCAGGCACATGTACATAGTGTTCTTAGGTGTATGTAGGGCTCTGGACCCTTACCAGGGCCGGCCTGTATTTACGGAGGGAAGAGGCCAGTGGGCAGGTTTAGTCCTCTCAGTTCCCAGGCACCAGGCATTCTCCTCGCTCACTGGCTTCTTGACACTTTCATCCTTCAGAAATCCTATTTAAGAACTTTTGGAAGCTTAGTCATTTTTATTAAAATAAAAGTCTTTTTACACAGATGTACTCTGAAAGTTGGTCTCAGGAGCCCCCACGGTCTGAACCCTGAGCAGAGCATCAGCATGGCCCAGTGCATCCCTGCAGCCCTCCAGAACCGGCTCTTGACTGGCTATAGAGGGAGTAAAAGCTGTGTGAGCCCTCAGAGGGCAGGGCAGTGGTCCTTTCGTCCTACCTTCAGAGGAGATGCTGGGCTTTGGCCCATGTACTGGTAGCAATGCCTGTAAGGCTGGGGTCCAACATCCGCCAGCCTTGGGAGGGCTGGCACAGACAGGAGACAAGGCTTGCTGTCCTGGATGGAACTGGCATGGCACTCTGCTGCCCCCTGCTGGCCACACAGCCTGGGGCACCTGAGCTGGCCACTAGGCCGGGGTAAACCACAGCGTCAGAGGATGCCCCTCTCACACAGAAACAGTTACAAATTTTATTAAATTTGCCTTATAAATTACAGCAGCAGCCCTGGGGCTCTGTTTGCTGCTCCAAGAAGCAAGAGTTGGGCAGCAATGGGTCGCTAGAGGGGAAGTTGTCTTTTGAGTTTGGGGCTGTGTTGAGGTGGCCAGGGCTTGCACCACTGCCCCCAGGATGGCCTCAGGGGCTTATGAGCTAGTGGGCCCACAGGGACTAGGATGGCAGGTGAGGGCTTCTGGGTGCCCCTACTAACCAGCTTCTTCAGTCCAAAGATGCCATGAGCAGGTGCAGCTCACGGAAGGCACTGCCATGACGGCCACTCAGGCCAGACTTGCTCTTGACAAAGCCACTGATGCTCTTGAGCTGTTGGTAGCAGAGCCGGCACTTGTGTAGCCTAGGGACGGAGGGGCAGGGCCTCAGGAGGCCAGCACCGCCACTACGACCCCACCCAGACTCAGGACCACTGATGTCCCAGCCCCTGCACCGGTACACTGTGCTCCTCTCTGGGCTACGTGAGTAAGGCCAGACCTTACCTCTCCTCTCGGCTGATATCCACACCCACAGAGGGTGGAGCTGCCAGGATGTCTGTGATCAGGGGCAGGAAGCGCTGCAGGATGAGCTTCAGGGAAGTGCAGCCCGTCTGGACATAGCTTCAGGGACAGCCGGATGGATAGAGTCAAGGACAGACGAGGAGAGAGGTAGGCAGCGGTGAACAGTGCTTTACAGCCACCTGCCAGAGGCCTGGAGGTCTTTCTGTCCCTAGAGGGCCCCTCAGCCCGCCTCTTGTACCCACAGGCCTGGCTCCTTACCTCTCATACTTGCTCTGTAGAAGCTTCTCAATCTGTGGCAGGACCGTGGTGCACAGGTCCAGCTTCCACAGGGAGCTGGGGAGAGGCCCATGTGGCACTGTCAGGTGGTACCACTCCCCTCCACAGGGCCCCCTCCCAGGCCACTTACCCTTTCTGGTTGATGATGTTCAAGAGGTCTACTACCACGGATAGGTCGTTGAGGGCCATGGCAGAGTCCATTGAAGTCTGTGCAAACAGAGTTCTGTCAGAGGGTAGGCACAGTGTATGGGGGTGTTAACAAGACTGCACCTGCAGAAAAGCAGGCACAGCCTGGCCCAGAAATTGGGAAGTGGCCCTTGATATGATGATGATACAAGAGGAAGAATCATTCGTGTAGCTATGCAGGCACTCCCCTCCACCCAACGTGTGGCCTCCTCTCAATTCAGCCCTAGGCCCAGGCAGTGGGTGGACAGTGCAAGGAGTGAGGCCAGGCCCCAGGAGGAAGTGGGCACCTGCCTTGATGTCACCTGTGGTCCACACAGCCCGCACGGTCTCCAGGTTCTTAAGGCGGCTGGTGAGCACCATACACATGGTATCATGGCCTTTTCGGATCTGTGATATGGCATCTTCGTCCACCAGCTCTGCCTGCTGGGGGATCTTCACGGCCTATGGGACAGGTCCAAATGCTGGCGCACCTCTGTCCTTTCCCCTATCCCCATGGCCACCCCCATCCCTCAGGCTGAGTTCCCACTCACAGGCAGGAAGTCAGAGGCCTTGAGTCCGATGGGCTCGTTCCGAGTGGCAGGGATGATGGCAGGCTCACCCTTGGGTGTAGGTGTGGAGGTAAGGACTGGAGGCTGGGGCGGGACCTCAAGCTGAAGGGGTCAGAGGCTTAGCACAGGGGTCAGTGGCCTGCCTGAGGCCTCTAGCCCTTGTAAGCCCCTCTCCACTCAAACATACATTTGGCACTGGGCATGGCACATCCACGGCTGGACTGGGCTTTGCCGTCTCCTTTGTTGTGGCTGTGTCTGGGATAAAAGAAAGATCATTAGGCAGGAAGAGGACAGGGCTGGCACCTGTAGCTGGGGAGGTAGCATAGCAGGCAGCAGGGAGCCCAGTGTGGGGGAGCTGGGGAGACAGCAGACACACGCAGTCCTGGAGGGCCAAGGATGTGACCCAGGCGTTTCAGGGCAGTCCTGCCACTAGGAATGGAGTGAGCTTGTCACTGGGAGGGGACGGTGGTAGGTGGATGTAAACAAAGTCGAGGAGGCGAGGCTCTTAGGATACCGTCCTTGGGCACTCACCCTGGGGGAAGCCAGGTGAAGGGCAAGCACGTGATGGTGGACAGAAGAACCCCACCCTGCTCCCTCTCCATCGTAATGCGGTTCGCATTTGTGTAAATCCCAGACGCCCAGCCAGGGCCTTCTGGGCCTGGCCTCTAACTGGGTTCACTTGTTCCCACTAGGGGACCCCAGATTCCGAACTCTCCTCACCCAGCCTCCTCAGAGTCTTCTCCTCTCCATCTCAGGGGCCCTGGTGACCCGACTGGCCTCCACAGCCTGTGTCCCATGGCAAGCCCATCTGTGCCTGTATCCTAAAACTATGTGCTCGGGCTAAGGGGGGGACCTGCCTGAGTGGCTCATACACAGTCAGCAGGACCCAGCCGAGGGCCCAGCACAAAGCCCCTTTCAGGCTGTGGAGGGACGGGATCCACCGGAGCTGGAGCTGAAGGTCGGGGGAGCCCTAAGGGAGGGGCATGTCAGATAGGGGCCTACAGGAAAGACTGGGCAGCAGGGCCGCGGGAGGCCAGGTTCTGCTCCGACACTCACCATCTTCCGGGGGTGCCGGGAAGGGCTCACTTCTTCGGGGCGGTGTACGACCTGCTAGGACAAGTGGGGCTGACGATCTGGGGCTCCTGCTTGTGAGCCCTCTTGGCTGGGTGCCCAGTCAGGCAGGACTCAGGCACAGAAGGTGTGGCCTGTGCCTGGCTCCCCCAGCTCATGTGCTCCAGGGGCCCCATCTGCTCAGGACAGGGGTGTGGCACTTGGAGGGGCTTCCCAGGCCCTCCTCTTCTAGTGGCACAGGTTCATACCCTTGGTCCCATGACAGCACAGCCTAGTGAGGCTGGGCAGGCAGGCTTAGGGGGTGCAGCTAAGGGACGCAAAGCCATGGTAATGCCCTCCCGGGAGGGAGCCCCACTCTGTCTGACGGACAGGACTCTGGGCTCTCGGGACTCACTGATGCTGTTCTTGGGCTGGAAGATCTCGTTGTAGTCCTCAGTGTTCTGGATCTCGGCCCGGGACTCGCGCTCGTCCCGGTCATCCTCGCTGCTGGGGCTGCGGCGCTCACTCTCCGAGTTGTGCTTCACCCTGGGCATAAGGCCAAGGTAAGGCCTGGGGCTGGGCCTGCACCCTGGGTGCCCTGTGCTCACCAGGAGTCCCTAGCACCCACCTCTGAGGCTTGCTGCAGGTGGTACTGGGCCGTTCGTAGATGCGCCGGATCGGGGCACTGACGATGGGTGGCTGTTCTGTCAGGGGCTGGCTGTCCTGCACAGGGTCCAGTGCTACCATGCCCGTTCTGGTGACTCGTGTCAGGTCCACCACATACGAGGAGACGTTGCTTTGGGAGAAGGCTACACCTATCTGTACAAGGTGGCAGAGGTGGAGCTGAGATCTCAACAGGACTGGCGGGAATGTGGGGTCTGGGTGGAGGCAGGTGGGTAGTTGGGCAGGTGGTAGAGGATTCGGCTCTCACCAGCTGGTCATTGCAGATGGCCAGGTCGGCCACCTTGCCCCAACTGACAACCACCACATCAAAGCAGCGCTCAGGCTCCCAGCCGTAAACGCGCAGTGAGTCTTGGCACCCGCTGTACAGGCAGCAGCCGTCTGGGTTGAACAGGACGCTCCTGAGCCAGGAGAGAGCTGGTGTGGGTCCCGGAGCACCCAGTGTATTGCCACCCAAGAATCCAGGGGACCCTAGGACTGGGAGCAAGCAGAAAGAGGTACAGGAAAGGTCCCTTGCCCTTCACCCCATTGCCTGGAGGGTTTGGACCTGCCCATGTGGCTGCCAGTACCTGACAGGCCCTGGCTCTCCTTCGATGCAGCTCACCACCTGGAATTTCTCTAGATCCCAAAAACGAATCGTCCTGCAAAGGCAGCCCACATTGTACCAGGAAGCCAGTGCCCATCCTGGCCTCCACATAGACCTTGGGCACCAGGTTTCCCGCAGATAGCATGCCCCTAGGGCCACAGCCACTAGGAGCAGTGTCTGGAACTGGGGCTGGCCTTGCACACCCGAGTGATGGTGAACAAGCCCCAGGCCGGGCCCGGTGCAGCGATGGCCTCCCTGCACTGTGGACCTGCTGGAGCCCCTGGTCTTGAACTGCCCAGGACACAACAGCCAGGAACCAGAGCTGGAGTACAGATGGGGCCAGGGACCACTGGGAACCAAATCTACATAGGATCATTAGACATTTTCCAGGACAGAGATGGTGAGAGACAACAGTCACAGGTGATATGTCCTACTCCTTACCTGTCAGAGCTGCCAGAGGCCAGGAGGTACTCATTGGGGTGAAATTCCACCACGTTCACAGGCCCCGTATGACCAGGGAACTCGGACATCATCTTGCCGGCAGTCAGATCCCAGAGCTTGGAGCAGGGCAGGTGGCAGTCAGGGACAAAGAGCATATAGGGCTATCTGTACCCTCTCGAATCCAGCCCTGGCTCTTTGTCCACCAGTCACCATCTTCCACTCCAGATAGACGTGGGGCAAGCAAGCCCCATCAGGAGGAAGGCAAGGATGCAGCTGGGTGTGACCAACAGACCCCAGCTCCCATATCCATGTCAAGCCAAGAGTTACCTTAACTGTGTGGTCATCTGCAGCCGATGCCAGCCACTTCCCATCAGGGCTGAACCGGAGACACCGCACAGCCTGGCTGTGCCCCTGAGAAGGGAAGAGCAATGAGGTCACCTCAGGTCCACTGGGACTCTCCCCGGTACCTCTGTCCCTGCCCTCACACACAACGCCTTCCAGCAGAACAGGCATGAAAGGTACAGATGGCCACAACTGGGAGGTGCCAGAGAAGGCCACTTCTCCATGTGCGGTCATGGACTCTCAGGACTGCGGGACATGACACTGGGAAACAATGGACCTTATGCTCCTTTTCAGAGAATTAAATCTTTTTTTTTTTTTTTAATCAGAGACTGAAATTCTCCAAAAGTAGATGTTCAGCACAGTACTGCCAAACTTACATGAGCAAGAATCCCCTTGCCCTAATACCCCAGTTACCTGCCTACAAAACTGAGCATGCAGCACTTTGATTAACAAGATACTGGGGATCTGGTAGAAAGCCAGAGGGTCCAGGTGGGCTGCCAATGGCACACTCTGCTCCATAGCACACATCTCACCCACCAAGGGACTGCAGTCCCTCTCCCTGCTCAACACGACACAGTGTCAAGGAGTGACCCACAAGGCTGTCCTTACCCTGTACCGGAAGACACAGCCTTTCCTCCTGATATCCCAGAGCTGTGGGGACAGAAACAGAGAGTAGTGTTAGAAGAGGTCATGACAAGGATTCTGAGTCAGAGGACAGAATGTTGCTGTGAGCAGACAGCAGGTCTAGTCATGACTGCCACAATGACAGAGGCCTGGTCAGTGCTCACTCCAGCTGGGTGTTCTGGACCCAGTGTCCAACCAGCGCCAGCATATCCTTCTTCCCTAGGAAGGTGTGGATGTTGCTGTAGGGGAAGACATCCCCAGATGCAGGTAGAAGCCCACCCCCGCAGGGAGATCTTCATGACAGAGTGACATCTCACCTTGATGTTTGTGTCCTGGGAACCGGAGGCCACAAACTCACCATAGGGATGGAAATCCAGGCTGCAGATGTTGGCTTTGTGGCCCATGAGTGTGCGAAGAACTAAGAAGGCAAAAGAGGATGTGTGAGAGCAAAGGAGGTGGGAGCAGAGGCACGCTGCAGGGCACATCTGTGTGTGCTTTCAGCACCGACTGCCCAGGAAAGCATCAGCCAGAGCCCCACCAACACAACTGTGGGTTTTCCTGCTTTTCTCCAAACAGAGAACAGCTATTCCTGTCATGACTCAAGGTCCCAGAAAAATCTCCCTGTGGCTTGTGTGAGCAAAGCCTCTGGGGTAGCAGAGCTGGATAACTGCACTCAGTCCAGGCCTATAGATTAGTAAATACCCCAAAATCCAAAACTGCCACCAAAAAAGAGCAGAAGTCCAGCTGGGAGAACAGCTGCTTGGATGCAGAGAGAAACCCAGGAAGGCTTTTGGAGGCGGCAGTATCAACATATGTCAATGGGTGGAGGATGGGAGATTCTGGATGGTAGATGGAAGTGAGAGAAGGGGCAGGCATGGTCAGGTACTCAACTCACATAACCCTTAGGCAATGCCTATCAGAGGGATCTTGAGGGTGGCCATGCGGGGCAAGGGGAAGAGCTGTGAGACCTGAGAGCACAGGGGGACACCCAGGAGCCACATCTCCCATCCTTATGGTAGGCAAGTGGCTCCATGGCCAGGTCCGGCCTACAGGCTGGCCTTGACACTGCCTCAGGCTATTTTCTGACACCACTCAAATTTGGCCCATATGTCTTGCTTTTTAAAAGATTTATACTTGTGCTGTATGAAAGTGATCAGCCCACAAACACTGAGGCCAAGGAGTGTAGGAGTTCCAGCCATCCTTAGGTTTGAGCCGAGATATAACAGGGTGCCTGGTAAGGTAGTGAATTCTCTGTTGCTAGAGATAACTTAAGACTCCAAATATAAGCATTTATGGACAGGAGCATTGAGATCCAAACACTAGATGAATTGAACGAAGTGCACTGTGTGATCTCCAACCTTCAACATCAGGCCCTGGGCTCAGGAGCCAGATAAAACTGGTATCAGTCTTGGCTCTGCTCCTTGCTTGCTGTGTGACTTTGGACAATCATTTAACCTCTTTGAGGATAGGCCCAAACTAAATAAGAAAATAAAGTACTTAGCATGGGCCTGCCATGCATCAAGTACTCTAAATACTAGTTACAGTTATTCTCACTCCAGTTTCTTTCTGGAAAGGGCCAAGCTGGACCTTCTGTCTGCTTCAAGCCTCCAAGAATGTGTCTGGCTTCTGTGTGGCCTCAGTGACAGTGCGCTACCCAGAGCTATGGCCACATGGTACTTCCTTCATCCCCAGGATGACAAGTAAGCACCAATGACCATCAGGCTGAGTGACTTCCCTGCACAGGTCACTGCCCCCCTCTGATGCCAGGTGGTGGCAGGAGCTCAGAGTGCAGCTGCCTGCCTGAGGCCCAGAGGCAGGTACAGGGCTAGAAATTGCCAGCTCTGCCACTTCAGTAGCTTCCTTCGCTGCGTGCTTCACCTGCAAGGGAGGAGTAGGTACTGGGCTACCACCGCAGGGCAGGCCCTATGAGCAGGATAAAGGGTGCTGTCATCCCCATCTTCCCTGAGCACTGGGGTCCCTGCCCTGGAGTCCCTGCCCCATGAGTCCTTAGTGCCATCTGCAGCAGACTACCAGGCACAGGAGCTGGGACTATACCCCCTCTCACAACTGGGGAACAAAGTCCCATTCTGCCACGCCATCCTTGAGCAGCTGTCCCTTCTTGCTGTGCGATATCTTGTGCTTTGGGCTCCACGTTGCTGTGCTGGATGAGGAGGCCTCAGGCATCACTGCCCAGCCCATTATTTTGCAATTCACTGAAAATCTTTGCCTGCCCCGGTTGGCTATGGCAGATCCCATGAGGCACAGCGCAGGTCACCCTCCTGTGGGTGCTATCGGCTGACCCATCCTCGCCCTCTGGCTGTGCTGTGGAAGATACAGGACCACATTCTTCTGGCCTGACTTGTGCCCTTGCTTGCTCATCTGTCCCAGGAGATGCCTGCACTGACACAGGACCCGAAAACTACAGAGCAGAGGGACATCTGGGCCTGTCTGCCCCATGAGGGGACTGCCACGCCTCCAGTGCTGGCTGCTGTCAAGGCAACCAATGTGATGGGCAGCTCTCGCTGAACCTTCTGCCCCTGGACCCTTACCTGGCCTTTCATCACTGTCAGTCATACTTTGGTAAATGAGGTGAATGTGAGGCTGCAGTCCTAGCTCTGCATGCTGAAGACCAGCTTCTCTTCCACCTGAGAACTCCAATCAAAGCAACAGGTGGCAGAGCAGAGAGCACAGAGGGAAGTCCTGACATCAAGATTCAAGTCCTAGGTTGGCCACCTGCAGCCACAGGGTCTTCTCAAGCTCAGTGCCTTCCCTGGGCCTCAGTTTGCCAATCTGACAGATCAGGGGGTCCTGTCAGCCTGGTCTGCATCAGAACCACCTAGATGCTTACTGAATACTGGTTGCAGCTGGGCTAAACCCACTACCGGTCAGGGTATCAGGGTGAGTCTAGGCCACACGTGCGTGACAAGCTGCTGTGCAGCAGCCCAGGGAGCCCAGCACCCCAGAACCAGAGGTCGTCAGTTCCCACTCCCCTCCACTTCAGGAACTGCTCATGTTTCCATTCTGAGCAAAACACCGTGGCTGAGGAGGCCTGGAGTAGGGGCACAGCGCCTCAGTTTCTCCTTTTGCTCCCTTGCTCGTCAACAAACTGAATGGCTCTCACTGGGAGACAGGTCCTGGCAGAGGTTTTCAGGGGTCTGACCCAATCCCTAGCAGGTCCGCCTTCTCAGTCAGAGCCCACATCGGCACACATTCCTCCCGCTCTGTCAAGGCTAGCAATGCTGGAACACAATACGCCCTGGGTCCTAGTGTGGGGCACATGTTGAAACACAAGACATACAGCCATTTGTTCTCAAGGGGTTCTGGGGCCACGCTGTTCTTCAAACACCACCACCAAGTGGGTAAGCATTGAGGAGCAGGGACACTTGTTCCTGAGGCCCATGTACATAAGGCCACCTCCTTTTTTCCATCCCAAACCCCAACCAACCTCTTTTTTAGACAGTGGTACACAAAGCTGATGGCCACCATCCTGCAGCAGATGTACAAGGGCCAGAAAGCCCTGAAGAGCCTTTACGGCTTAACCAGACATGAGGTGCTCTCTGGAAAGGCAGCCTTGGCAAACCCTATGCTCTCCCAGGCTGCAGTAAGTGTTCTCCTGCCTGGCCCTTCCAAAGGCCCGACCAGAGGCTGCTGATTAGGAGCAAGCAAACAGCCTTCTATCTCCCAGTGCTGGCCTGTGCTATGTTTTGCAAAACATGCTGAATTAGCTGTCAACATTGAAAAGTGGGTGGATGCCATGTAAATTTCCAGATCTCCAGCTTCTTCTGACAAATCTGTGGGGCTGGCAGCACTGCCATACAGCAACAGCTGCTAAGCCTTCACAGCAACCCAGCAGCAAGGCAGGAGAAATTCTCAGCAGTCCAAACTGAGGGCGTGTCTTAGACCAAGAGGGCCCAATGAGGACCCAGCTCAGGGATACAGACCCACACTGAGACTCAGGGCTGTTAAACATCAGAACACTGGACACACTGCCTGAGTTTGGGGTGAGGGCATAAAGGTAGGGAGGGGGCAGAGCCTACTTGAATGACCTGGCCCAAGAACAGCATCGGCCATGGACCCCAAAAGGCAATTAGACCCCACCTTTGAAGTCCTGAGAATAAATTATTGCCAACCTAAAACTCTGTATTTGAACTCTTAAGAAAAAAATAGAGTGGGGGTAGAATGTAGTTACTTCTGGCCAAGGAAGGTGTCAAGCATTCTGCCTTCCAAGCACTCTTTCCAGTACGCCAGGAAGGTGGGCCCCATCACAGAGAAAGAAACCAGGTAGATGAGGGCATGGGGCCGAAGGCATCAGACACAGACCAGGAGGGCCAGGAAGATTGGGGGGTGGGGTGCTGCAGGTCCCCATGCTCCCAGGCACTACTAGGACATGGGGAAGAGCTTTGTGAAGAGACAGATGGGTTGTAGGATGGGCTTGAGGGGAACAGGAGGAGGTTTCTCTTCGGGTAGAGGCTCTGGAATGAATTGGTAACAAGGATGAAAAAAGGAACAATTATTAACCAAGGAAAACCAAGTTATAAAAAAGAAATATAAAGAGTCATGAATAAAATTCATGTGGTCCTTGCAACATAAACACCACCTACTTAAGTAGTGGTACTGAGCGACGGGGCTGAGGCAGCTGCAGAAGAGCCCAATCTTCGCCTTCCATGGTAGGAAGACAGGTTTTAATGTACGCATTAAGAAGAACAACAGACGGCAGTGTCATCTTGTCGTTTAGAAAAGTAGTGGTAATTGGCACAATGACAGTGAAGGACAGAAAGCTGAGGATTTGGGGAAGAGGAAGAATGGGACAAAGGGTTTCTCCTTCTTTTATGACTAATTTTAGAACCACTTGCACTGTGCTCTTTAAGCCACATTACTTCCAGCAGAAAGCAAAACCAAGACAAACGAAACTCAAGCAAGGGAAGATCTGGCCAAACAAGGTGCATCCCCCGCCACGGAGTGGGGCTGAGTGGGAGCTGCCCAGAGTTGGGGCACATGCTTCTCAGTTCTTCACAGCTCTCCTCACACAGCATCCACATGTCCACTTATATATGTGTCCTGTGGGGCCCCTGGATAGACACTAACATTCTTCTAGGTTCTGAATCCACACTTTCCCTGACCCACACATCTACCCCCCTGCACGGTTGTTCATTCAGACATGCCCAGTGCTGCCCCAGGGCCAACCGCTCAGGGGACAGCAGCACAGCCGCACATGCCTGGCTAACAGGTGGGTGGGTGCCACACCACCCGCTCAGTGCTCCAGGAGCCAAGCACTCAGGCTTCCTGGACGAAGTGGTCCAACCCCTCCCAAGTCTGAGGTGAGCACAGGCATGCGTGTGGGGACAGTGAGCATGCGGACCTACTTTTTGCAGCTTCCAGGTCCCAGACGCGGATAGAGCCAGACTGCGAGCCAGCCACAATTAGCTCCTCGGGAGTGTTGAGGCGGACACTCTCCACAGGGGACGTGTGACCTGTCAGGCTCTATGGAGAAAGGGTAGCAGCTTCAGTGCCTGTGTGCACTGCTGGAGTCCCGGGCAAAGGATCCCCAGCAAGTGGCTGAGAGAGGTGGTTCTGTAGGGCCTCACCCTGGCTCTCCTGCAGACCATTTCTGAGGCCAGCCGCAGCTCCCAAGGCTGTGAGAGAGCTGAACCTCAGCCTCCCTCCAATGACCTCCCACATTCCATGGTGCTCTCAGCACGGGCACCAATGAGCATGGGCCTCTCAGAGAGGAGCAGCTGACCAAAAACAAGGGGCGCCAGCCTTTTGGCCTTGAATCCAAATGACCTGTGTAACACACCTCCCATTCCACTGTGACTGGCACCAGCCCCTCAGCAAGGGGAGCTGTGGCAGGAGCTCATCTCAACCCCTGGAGCCAGGGATCCAGGAAGCTGCCCAGTCCTAGGAGCGACTCTGCTGGAGGACTAGTGGGCTCTCACTGACTCAAAACAGGCAGAGCTGAGTAAGGCTGCAGCCTGGCTAGCCACTGAGGGTAGGCAGTGCCAACGTCTCCAGTGTTCAGGACAGGACGCTGGAAACTACACTCCCCACCTGGTGCTGGCCACCCCAAGGCACAGTGGTGACTCCATCAATGCTTGCTGCAACATTCCTACCGGGAATTAGGGAGGGGATTTGCTCCTCAGCAGAACTGCCCAAAGGCCTGATACCTATATGTGGTTTGTCTGGCACTCACCCAGCTCTAGCAGGTGTCTAGATAGGTACACAATCCCTGAGCACAACTGGGCGAAATGAACCCATGTTAGAAAGGCCCCTTCCCTTCAGACCAGCACATCCCCATCTGGGATGAGAAACAAGCCGAGGGGACCCCTGTGGTGAGTCTTGTTAGCAAAAGATTAGAGGAGGCAGCATACATGCCGGTCCTAAGAGACTGCTCAGATGCTCACAAAACAAACCTTCAGGACTGCTTCAGACAGTGGCAAGAATGAGGGATAAGTGTTCAAAGAGAGGACGGCATTTTGAGGAGGATTAATGGTAACGTGTCTTTTACTGCAATATATTTTTAAGCAGTGAAATATTCACTGTGCTTTTCAATCATACCTCATATACACATTTACTTGCCTATATACAAAGTAATTCTGGAACGACACAAGAGCGACCTGGAGCCATGGACACTTCCAGGACAGGAGTCAAGAGGGGGAGAAAGACTCTGCTGTTCACCCTCTAGCTTTTCAAGCATTGAGCCACATGAGTGTGTCACATTCTCAGAAATAATAGCCACAGACTAAGGGGGAGCGCCACGGGCAAACACTGCCAGGTGGAAGACATGGGGGGTCTGCAGCACCAGAAGCCCTGGGGGCTGCTTCATGGCGAGTAAGGGGACAGAAGCATGAGATGAGGCTGGCTGGGGTCTTCAGGATGCATGTGGTGTCCCAAGAGAAGCCTGAAGCCAGCCCCAGACCTAGCCATGCTGCTTTGGGGTAAGAGCATGGGTCAATCCAGGTCCTATTTTTGATCTTTTTCTTTTTTCTACTTGTATAGTGATTGGTATTTCAAAAGAAAAGAAAACACTTGAATGCTATACAGTAAGATCAAACAAAAAAAAACCCACTCAGTTCTCTTCTTAGTGAAGGCTGGTGCACTGATCTGGTTAAGTCTCAAATCTCCTCATAGGTCTCACAAAAACATTATGTTTCTACTAATGTTTTAATAACAAAACATTGATTATGTATCTACTACGTTTTCACTGGGCCATGGCCATAGCTAGGGCATGGTTAAAGTACTTGCCTAGAAAGCACAAGGCCTCCGTTGCAATTCCCCAGCATACATAAATGTCACCTGTCACTATTTTCTTCCATGCATATTCAGTCATGAGTCAAGAGCCTAATACTTCCCCGTCTCGGCAAGAATTGGGAGCCAAGTTCCTTTACCATTACTGAGAATGTACTTTGGTTTCTAAAGGGAACTCTGCAATATGTTTTTGAAAGCTTTGTAAAGAGTGCATACCCCAAATCAAAAGCAGTG
Organism: Ctenodactylus gundi; assembly: GCA_004027205.1. Classification (NCBI taxonomy): domain Eukaryota; kingdom Metazoa; phylum Chordata; class Mammalia; order Rodentia; family Ctenodactylidae; genus Ctenodactylus; species Ctenodactylus gundi. The sequence goes on from PVKB01002465.1 coordinate 54,446, forward strand.
CTCACATGTCTGCTCAAAGGTCTAGGAAGACAAGGATGGTCTAGCACAGACAAAAACCCAGAACCAGCTTCCATTCTGATAAGAGGGTGTGCTAAAGATAATGACAGCTCATCTCTACAGTGCAATATCAGTGAGCCATTAAAAATCATGGTGTGGATCGGCTTCCGGTCAAGATGGCGACTGAGTAACAGCACTGTACAATGTTTCCTCATCAACTCACTTAAAAAGTCAAGAAGAAAGTTAGAAAAAGCGTACTTGGTGTAGGTAGGAAAGAGAGGAGCATCCCCCAAAACTGAAAGGTGACCAGCGGGAGGCCAGAAACTCCGAAGGCCCATCGAAACTGGAGGGGGGGTTGGGAATCCCCACGGGGACCTGAACATCTGACAGAGCGGAGCTGGGAGAGGATGGAGCTGGGAGAGAACAGAGCACACAACGGGAGAAGAGGCTGAGGGCAGGTCTGAAATCCTGAAGTCACATCAGATGAGAAGGAAAACAGCCGACTCGGCGCAGCCCCAAGCTGCCGGCATTCACAGACCACAAACAAGGTCTGGAGGCCAGAACCTCAGCCCAAGGTAAGCGCGGACCCGGATAAGTGGGAATTATTGGCAGAGGGCGGCCCCAGCCTTGGAAGCACCAACCCGCAGCTGTGTATACTACAAACACAGCGAGGGCTCCCCCTAGAAAAGGCCCCAGGATCCCAGATCAGAAACTGGGCTCAACAGCCGTTGCAAGCAGTGACGTCAGCAGGAGCCATTTTCTTCCCTGCACACCAGAGACAGTCAGAGGTAGCAGAACCATGGGGAAACGTGGTAACAAATCTTATACAAAAAGACCTGACTCCCCAGGGGATGGTACAAGGGGTGCTGAATTTACAGAACTCAAAAAACAGATGGGCATGAGTGATGGTGACTTCTGGATAGCCAGTGAATTAAAGTAGGAATTAAACCAGGAAGCAAAGCAGGAAATAAAACAGCGCAAGAGCTACAACAACACTTAGCTAAGCAAAAAGCAAGCCTCGAAAAGAAATTAGAGGAGACCAAAGAAGAAATGGGGAAGCTGATTACAAATCTCCTACAAAAGACCTGAAACCCCAGGAGATGATATCAGGGTAAATAAAGATGAATGTGGCAAAAATGATGGCAATTTCTGGACCGAGAAATTCAATGAATTTAAGCAGGAATTAAAGCAAGAAATAAAACAGACAGCAGAAGAGCTACACCAATACATAGATAAGCAAAAAGCAAGCCTTGAAAAGCAACTAGAGGGGACCAGAGAAGAAATATACCAGAAGATAATGAAGACAAATGAAGAAAATAGAGAAGAACACAACAGAGATATAGAAAAATTAAATGCAGATATTCAGGAAATGAAAAACACGCAGGTAATAATAAGCAACCACTTTAAACAACTTCAGAATAGAATGTCAGACCTAGAAAATAAAGTGACTAAGCTGCAACATACAGGCCATGAAGAACACAAAGCAAATAAAGTGAATCATTGCAACAGCTGATAGATGATTCAAGGAAAAACAACCTCAGAATTATGGGAATCGAGGAGAAGACTGAGGACAAAACAAAAGGCCTAAAGGACATGTTTAATGAAATAATGGAAGAAATTTTCCCAAATCTAAGAAAAGAAATGAACATGTAACTATTGCAGGCATATAGAACACCAAACAACTTTGATCAGAAGAGATCCTCATCACGACACATCATAATTAAAATTCTAGAAACCCAACACAAAGAGAAAATACTAAAAGCTGTAAGAGAAAAACAGAAGGTGACCTACAAAGATAAGCCCATCAGGATAATGGCAGATTTTTCAATCCAAATTCTAAAAGCAAGGAGATATTGGAGCAATGTTACCCAAGCACTAAAAGAACATAAATGCCAACCAAGACTGATATATCCAGCAAAATTATCTTTTAATTTTAAGGGAGAACTTAAAACTTTCCATGACAGACACAGCTTAAAGGAATTCGCAGCCACTGAACCAATATTGCAGAAAATACTTAAAGGAAACCTGGAAAGTGAAAGGGAGACCAGCGACACCAATGGCCCCAGAGAAGAAGCGACAACAGCTAGAGGAGAATGAGCTGAGAAAAATGTTGGTAATTAGTGAAATATGAGTAAATAAGATATGAAAGTTAAGGAATTCTGAAATAACTAAATTTGCCTTCATGTCTGTCACTTTAAGTATATTTATGTGGTATAGATTTGACTTCATTTAATGTAGTAATGTGATATAGTTTTAACTTCGTATTGTTGTAGCAATTCGCTTATCAGGTCACTAATGAAAGTTTATCCTAAGGAAACTGACTGATGTAAAGATAAACTTGTGAATGTACAAATATGCACCTTCCAGTATTCAGCTAAGGCAACTGAATTTTATGCATTTTTTTCTCTTTCCCAAATTAACTAGTCTTTTGAACTACATGCTTATAGTTATTTTCTAATGGGAACTGGTCGGTAAGGCCAGGTGTAACAATAACAACAAAGATATAGGAAAATATGGAAAAAAAAAACTTTTGGTGAATATCTCAATAAAGGGATTGGTTGGATTCAGAGAAGAGATATCAAGATCTAACTACTGTGAACCCATTAGAGGAATGGGAAGCTGAGGTAGAGTGGTGACTAAGTGAAATGACTTAGGTGTGGAAGATTAATATATTAAACACTGTATGGTTTCTCGGACTTGGAAAACCCAGAACACAGACATTCTTTGGAACCATACGAAGTGATAGCCAGAGCCGAGGAAAGGGATAGGGAGGGGGTGGGAGGGCAGAAAATGGGAGGGGATTGTAAAGTCGATGTGATACATAGATGTACGAAACACCCAAATTCATTGTAAATACTATGTATTACATCTGTATATTAATAAAAACAGTGGGGAAAAAATCATGATGTGAAACAGTATGTGCTGACATAGAAAATCTTCACAACATTGTTAATTCTTAAAAAAATTACACAAGAGTAAGACAGTATTTTGAAGTTATATTTGTATGTATTCATGTGTAAGCATGTGTATGTATATCTACCACAACATCTAGAAAGGCCCAGACCAATACATCAACTGTAGTAGTCTATGCATAAAAGAACTGTCTGTGATTAATTTTGTGTTTCTTATCTCTGAGACACGGTCTCACTCTGTAGCCCAGGCTGGTCCTGAACTCACTGGTGTAACTTCAGCTGGCCTTGGACTCAGGACAATCTGTCTGCCTCAGCCTCCTGAGTGCTGGGATTACAGGGATGTGTCACCACACTCAGCCTTATGTGGTGTTGGGGAATTGAACTCAGGGCCTTGAACTTGCAACCCGCTGTACCATTTCTCCAGCCCCCGTGTTTCTTATCCTTTATGCTTTTCTGCTTTGGAAGGTAGTTTTCAGTCCCAAATGGGGCTGTGTAACCAGGGACATTGCTATTAAAGAACTAGCTCCCTAAACAGCTCCATCCAGGTCTCCACAAATTCTTATTGTATACTGAGGTTGGAACAGAGTCACAATGAAAACCCCTTCCAGCTGACAGGTGGGCATGTGGGAGGGGAGCTACAAGCTCAGCCACAGGCCCAGGGCTGACGTAGACTTTCCTATGCAGATTATGGAATTCTGTCTCATGGTCAGGTGGCTCCCCTATTCATAAGGGCTGGCCACTGTCCCAGCCATCATGGGCCTTCCTAAGCAAACAGATGGGGAGACGTGATGGTGTGCAATGTCCACTCCTTGCCTGAGGAGCCCCCAGATGATGATCTCAACTGCTAGTTCCCAACTCCCTGGCCTGGACCCTGTCCCCACCCCTGCTGAGACTCACCATGATGCAGTTGGGCTTGTTGACAGACCACAAGTTGACACGGCAGTCATCCCCACCTGTGGCCAGCAGCCGCCCCGAGGCTTTGCCCAGCACCAGTGAGGACACATTGCTGGCATGAGCAACAATCTCCTCTACATGGGAAAGAGAGAGAAAAGGCAGTCAAGAGACCTGGATGGGCCACGTGGAGGAAGGGTGGCTCTATCTGCCCACCAGCTTTGGAACTGCAGCCCAAACCTCCCGAGCTGTAGAATGAGTGGGCCTGAGACTTCAGTCATTCTGGTCCTGCTGTGAGGCCTCCTGGGCTTTCCCTCTTTTGTACATCAATTAACAAGGCTGACCCACTATATTCAGCCCTTCGTATCTGCTGATTCAACAAAATACCAGTCAGAAGTATTAAAAAGGTTATCTACCCTAAATATGTCATTATTCCCTCAATAATGTGCCGTAAATATGTCATTATTCCCAAAGTAGTACAATGCAACAACATTTCTATGCACAGTGTATCAGCTACCATATGTAATCCAGAGAGGATTTACTATCCATAGCAGGACAAGTGTAGGTGATATGCAAATTCTGCATCATTTAGAAGCAACTTGGCAGCTGTGGATTTGGGCATTCTGGAACCATTCCTACAGAGATACTGAGGAAAAACCACACTTGTTTTGCGGAGCTGGGTGGAACTCAGGGCCTATGTACCACGCAAGCGTTCTACCACCAAGCTGCAAAGATGTTGGTCTGAGCTCTGATAGCTGCTACCTGTGCAGCCTACGAGGCAATCATCCACTTGAAGGTGAGTCTTCATCTGGTGAGACGACAGGAGTGTTGCCCTCTGGGGTACAGAGGGTTCACTGGGAACATGGCCCTAAGCTGCTGTGTAAGGAGCCGGTACTCATGCTTGTGAAGCAGGGTGAGGACAAGTCACCATGAGAGAGTGGCCATGGGAACCCCAGGATCCATGGGGAGGGCGGCAGGAGGCAGCAGATCAAGCAGGCCAGGCTGGGGCTGAGAGGGACTGAGCAGACAGAGAGGGCTATAAGGCCAGTGGGTAGCCACCAGCGCCCCTCGCCTGGTTCATGAGGCCATAGTCATGGACCACAGGGGCCTTGTCAGAGCTCCAAAGGGAACAAACAAGGGCAAAGAACCAAGAGGAACCTGGGCCTCTGAGCCAGTCCCTGAGCGAGCTCCCCCTGGGATCGGAGGAGAAAAGACAGGTCTCCCCACACAGGCAAGGGAAAACCTCAATGTGCTGATGCCTGAAGCAACTGGCAGGCTGGCTTGGATGATGCAAAGGACAAAGGTGTCCTAGCAGCAGCCATTCCTAGCTGACTCCACCCTGCCCGGGTAGCTCTGGAGCAGGCTGCAGACCGCAAGGCAGCTGGAAAGTGGCCCAGGAAAGCACAGGAAAGCTAGCAGCCTGGCTCAAGGGGCTGTCACAGATGCTCAGGGGTGTCACGCCTAATAGAAGACAATTCCCCAAAGGGCTTAGTTAGGATAGAGCTGGCATGGGTAGCACCCAATCCAGCAGAGATAACAGCTCCTCACAGGTCCAGAGGCATTGGAAACATACCATTTGGATCCAAGGGAACTGGGCCTCCCTCTAGTCCTCACCTCAACAACAGAGCCTTTCGTCCCCTGGACATTGCAGGGGCAGATGCCTAGGACTCGGGCCACAGAGTTGCCTGTTCAAAGGCTTCTGCCCAACCCAGCAAGACGACAGCCCACCTGCTTGCTCAGTGTGCGGCTCTCAAGCCTTGAGCCCTGTCCCCTCCTTGGAAGCCACTTCTTGTTGGCACTGCCCTCTCTCTGTACCTACCTGGAAGCCTCTGTCAGTCTGCCCCAGCTCTTTCCCCTCCCAGCGAAAGTTCTGGCTGGGCCCCACCTCACTGAGACTCAGGACTAATAGAGGATCCTGGAGGATCACAGCCATTACCTCATAACACAAGTATCTCCTGGGTACCTGCTCCAGGCCTGCCATGGGAGGCTGTGAGGAATGAGAGACACAACTCCTTCCTGCCTCTGTGCTCCAGTGTGATTGGATGGTTCCTGGAGCAGAAAGACTCTGAGGTAAGGGTACCTCTCTCAGCAGTAGACCAGGGGTTGACAAGAGCCCATGGAGATGGGATGATGCACACCACAGGCACCACCAGAGGGGTTGTGGGCACAGCTGAGAGATCGCCTTCAGCTCAGCTTGAAGGACATCAACCAGCACTCGGACAGTATTTCTAATATGATGAATATTGATAGGTAGAACTCCTGTACTTTGTTTTATTTTAAAGCACTCAGGGCACTGGATAATTAAGAGTATAAAAAGGTTTGAGATCAAACTGCTCACTTAGAGAATAATGGGGTTAAGATGCAGTTCCTTCTCAGTTATATTCCACAGTCCTGTCAGTGTTCCTCTCCCACTTTTCACCACCCAAGCCCCTCCCGTCCCTCACTCAAGATTCTTTCATAAGTCTGACTCGTGAGATATCTGAAATGCCTAGAGATCATTTGGAGCTTCTAATCCCATTTTGCCTTGTCAGCACAGCTGAAAATAGGCACCAAATTCATTATGTTCATGACCTCACCTGAATCTCATAGCAACTACAGAATGTAGGTATGATTATCTTATTTCACAGACAAGGAAAGCGAGTATCAGAAAGGTTAAGTCATCTGCCCAACATCGCTGCCAAGCCAAGAAGTGCCACATTCATGATTTAAATCTTACAAGGCCTGGGAGCCTCCTCCTGTGCCAAGAAGACGAGACAAAGCTGCAGGTTCCGGCTGTGCAGCAGTGAGCCACTAACAGAATAAATCAGGTGATGAAGAAAAATGAAAACTACTCACGCAACTTCCAGGCTGTCTTGGTGACCACAGGGGTGGCCATCCTTCAGAGGCTGGCAACTGAGGCCTCCCCCACAAAAGGAACTGTGCTTCCTGTGTGGGGTGGGGGTGGATCCCCCCCAGACCCACTAATCAAGTTGACAAGGAGTTCCCACACATCCAGAGACAAGTTACACCTCTGCTGGCCCTGGTGCTTTTAAATTATACACAGCAGCAGCCTGTGCACGTGTCAGGTTGTCCGATCACAGAATGTCAGGCTTGAGGCATCTCAGCTCATCACCGGGCTGGAAGACAAGAGAGGTGGTGGCTTGTTAGAAAACACAAGGGGCGAGCTGCGGTTCTCTGGATCACCAAAGCCACTTGATAGGTTGGCACCCAACAAAGCTACCAGCATTGGAAGTCTGCAAAGGGCACACCTCGGGCAAACTGACTTAGAGCAAGAGAGAGAAAAAGTCCTCCCAGAAGCAGAGACAATGGCGGCTGCTCTGCTCCAGGACGCTGGCTGCCTAAAGAGCAGCACCTGCAGTGGGGCGGGGAAGACCAAGTGTCTGCAGTTCACAGAATCATAGTTTTCACCTGGTGTAAAGACGAGGGAGAGGTCAGGGGCTAAGCCACGAGAGGCAGCCCTGAGCTGGTCACTGAAAACCTCTACGGGAACGCTTTCAAAGAGGTCCCTGCGGGTCCGACCTGCCAAACGCAGGCGAGGGAACCAATCCTGCCCCCAGAATTCCCGAGGGCACAGCGGGGCCTCGGGCCTGGGTGCGAGTCGGCGTGACTCTTCAACTCTAAAAGGCCACCTCGTGGAGCCTCCCACCCTCGTCTCACAGACACTTCTTTTCCACGAAACTTTCCCCCGTGAATTCCTTTTTTCTCCCATTCATGCACGTCTTGTCTTCTGAGCTCCCTAACTTCGCCCGCCTCGCCAGACCCTCCGGACTCTCCTTTCTCTGCCTCTATCTGCGGCCCTCATTCATTCGTGCTCCCGCTTCTCCTGCCCCTACTCACTGCCTGTCCTCCTTCCGACCCCCAAGCTCTGCTTCTGGCCGCCCTGGCTTTCCCTCTTGGGCCTCCACAGCAGCCTCACTCGTCCCAAGGCTGGGGCTGGTCCCTCACACTCGCCTTACCCGCCGTCTTCTCGCGGTCTGCGGGCACAGGCTCTAGCTTCCCCACGCCAGAAGCCCTCCTCCCTCACCCCAGTTGGTCCCGCCTGGCTTGGACCCGGAGGAGGGTCCATCTTCCCCTCGCCACCTTGCCCACTCTACCTGCAGCTGGGGCTCCCGAGGCCAAGGCTCCGCTCCAGCGGAGACCCCACACTTGCCTCCATCCTCTACCCTGATTGGCTACTGCTTGACAACCGACCCTCACAACAAAACCTCCATCCCAGAGCCCCGCCCATCTCGCCTGACCCCACCAATCAGCCTCCGTCAACGCCCCGCCTCCCGCCAGAATAAACCAACCGGAGCAGGCGCTTCTTCCTACGTACCCGCCCCCTTTTCCTAAATCAGACTAATCATGAGGAAGAAGCGTTCAAGTGCCGCCCTTCGGTCTCTAATGAGCCAATGCGAGCTGCCATTTCCTTGGTCCCGCCCCCATCTCACGTTTTCCCCTTCCTCCCCGCGTCCATCTCTTCCTGAATCTAGTTTGCGGTTGAAAATTTTGTGAGCCGCCCTTCGATGGCAGCTGCACCAATCGCATTAGTAACCGTCGTAGATTGACCAATCATCGCTTGCATTATTGGAAAACCAATTTCCAGGTAGCCAATGGGAAGGGTACCTCGGGAGCAGCATGAAGTCGTGGACCTTCCATCTTGGGGTGGGGTGAACCGGCCTTAGCTTCTTGCCGCTACGTTTATTCCTTTTGTCTGTGGGCGGTACCTCAGTGGTGTGAGAGCTTAGTTTCTCTCGTTTGAAGCGTACACGAGCTTAAGTACCCTGCGGAAGGCCTGGCGGGAAACAGTACAGACTATGGGTGCGAATCCAGAAGGAGCCCAATAGTGCCGCTCCCTCAGCCGCGGCGAGTGGATGTGTGGGTGCGTGGCGGCTCCGGTGAACTAGGGCTGTCGGCCTTGTTGCCCAAAGACTTCGGAGCCGCGCGGTTTATCCTCCTCTCAGTCATTTTAGCGCAGGTGCTGCTGCTGCTTGGATTACACTTACCGGAAGGGGTAGGAATTCCTGTTTCTGTTTCCTGATGAGGAAACTGAGGCCCAAACGAAGGTGCATTGTAAGACAACACAGCTGAAAAAAGTAATGGCCCCCGGACTCACACCCTTAAGGCCAGATCCTGCAGAATTCCTACTGCGACGGCACCGCACCGGCTCCCAGCGACTAGAGGCAGGGGGTCCGTTTTATCACGTGGATTGGAAGTCTACTCAGTGGCGTTTGGGAATTACAAGGACTAGGTTTGGAGAATAACGTCAGATCAAAATCGTCCACTTCGCACTTCTCCTCAGATTTTTGTTATGAAAAAAACATAGAGGAAACCCAAAAGGATGCTGATACTACTGAGATTTTGATGTTTGCTAAGTTGGTTCTATATACTGTGTATTTTTCCTGAACTCTGAAATTTGTAAATAACATTTTAATCCTGACATTAAAATACTGAGCATACAGCTGTTTAAAATGGGGTCCATATTCTGTATAATATTACTGTTGAGTCAAAGAAGGACCCTGAAAGAACCAAAAATAGGGCAAGTGGCAAGAGAATTTTGAGTGAAAGCATGGGGATCCCACAGTTACCATCATTCCTAATGGGAAAAAAATGGCCTCAGTTACCTTTAAAATATACTTAACAAGTTAAATTTGAGTAGGAATTGGCAGTATCTCTGGACGCTCACCTAGAAGACCTGGGTTTGATCTGAAGTTCCTAAACAGGAACCAAACAGAATTCAGCACATATGTCTTTCTAATGTTACCATTTATTTATTTTTGAGTCAGAGTCTTCTGTAGTCCAGGATGGCCTCTAATACACCACAGTTTTCCTGCCTCAGCCTCCCCAGTTCTGGGATTACAGGCATTTGCCACCATGCCCTGTTTTTGTAGCGTTGGGGAATCACAACTCAGGGTCCCTACTAGGCAAGTGGTTTGAGCGCTGAGCTATTCCTCCACCCCCAGTTCCTACTATTTCTGTTCCCCAATCTTCTGTTTATTGACGTTAATCTTTAAGAAGCCATTTACTTTGAAGATTGTCCCAGGATTTGTATGTTTCTGTCTAGTGTCATTTACCTTGTTGCACTTCCCCTTGTGGTTTTTTTTTTTTTTTTTTTTTTTTTTTTTTTTTTTTTTTTTTTTTTTTTTTTCTTCTTGTTGGTGTAGTACTGGGAATTGAGCTCAGGGCCTCAGGGCCTTCACACTGAACTATATCCCTAGCACTCTTCCCGTCCCCTTTTAATGTAAAAACTGGGTCTTGCTAATTGGTAAAGTTGTCCAGGCTAAGCTAGAACTTGCAGTCTTGCTAATTCGGCATCCCAAAGTGCTGAGGCAGGAAGATTGCCTTGATTTTGAGGTCAGTCTAGGCTACATATTGATTTCAGGCGGAGATAAGACTATAGATTGAGACCCTGTTTCAAAACAAGCGAAAACCAGAACTTTACCCATAAAAAAACCCAGAAGCTCGACTGGTCCTACCAATCACCTATCCTCTCATCTCAACAATGATCACTATCCTGATTTCAGATATTATCAATTTAGCTTATTTTTGTTCTTTATATGAATGGATTCAAACAGTATGTTCTTTATTGTATCTGGAATCCCTCCTATAACATTATACTTGAGAAATTCATGTATCTCTGCCTCACTCATTGTCATTGCTCTGTAGTAACCTCCATTCAGGACTAGATAATTCTTTGTTGTTGGGGGCTGTTGCATGCATTGTAGGATATTTAACAGTGTGTCTGACCTCTACCCAGTAGATGCCAGTGGCATTCTCTGCACAACCAAAACTGTCTCAAGACTGCTTTGTGCTGCTGAGACCAAATACCTGACAAACACAACTTAATGGAGGAAAAGTTTACTTTGGCACATGGTTTCCAAGTTTCATTCCATAGTTGGCTGCCTCCAAGGCAGAAGTACCATGGGGAAGGGCATGGCAAAGAACCAGAGAGGAAGGGGCCAGGGGCCAGAGAAAGCTCACAGGACCATGCTTCTAGAAGGGGCTAAGGGCCAGAGAAAGCTCACAGGGCCATGCTTCTAGATGCCTCAAGCCAATCAAGTTGACAAGATTAACGGTCATAAACAAAATTTATGTATTTATATTTCCCCCCCCCTCTAGTACTAGCACTCTACCCCTGAATTGTATCTTCAGCCCTTTATTTATTTATTTTTTTAATTCAGGTTCTTGCTAAATTGCCCGGGCTGGCCTTTAACTTGAAGATCTTGGTGTGTCAGCCTCTTGAGTAGCTGGGGTTATAGATGTGGGATTACAGAGGTGACCATTTATTTTTCCCCTCAATGGGCATGTGCCTGGTTTTTCTTTTGGTACTCTTACCCATGGCTGAAGTGAAACCCTAGTACAATCCTGTTGGATAGCTGTTTATATCCATTTCTGATTTTATGTATTTATTTCATACTGAGGGTTGAACCTAGTAGGGCCTTTGCAATGAGCTGAGGTATGATCAAAACTTATGGTGATTAACCTTAAAAATTACAGCAAAAGATACATTGCCATTAATTCTTCTCAGAATACTCTCTCTTCAAACATACTTATTATTTCTGGCAATATATCTTAGGCTCTGCTATGTTTTTTTTTTTTTAATTTAGGCTCAGTGGTAAGGAGTGCTTGCCTGGCAAATGCGGGATTTCTCCTGCCATCAAGAAGGCTGAAAATGGTAGCAAAAAACACACCTGTAGAAAATAAATAAACTAAAGGCCTGCCCCACTGGGCCTGGCTCAAAAAACATCTTTGAAAAAGATTCTGAATTTTAAGTGTCATTTACCTTGTTCCACTACCCCATAGGGTTTAAAGATTTCTCTATATTTATCCATTGCCACTCACACATCTGTAGCCCTTTTAAATATTTTGGTTTGAGACAGCCTAAGTCACTCAGTTACCCAGGCTGAACTTGAACTTGAGATCCTCCTGCCTCAGCTGAAGGCTGCTATTACAGGCATGCATTGCCCGGTTTCTATTTCTGTTGAGTTATACCTTCCTGTTCATCACATGAGTGGATAAGTGGTGTGCTAGTCTGCTTTCCATTACTGCAGCAAAGTACCTGAGGTAGTAAGTTTGTAAAGACAAGTTGGAACTAAAGGAATAACAGCAGTTAGAGCATTTGCCTAGCAAGCACTAGGCTCTGAATTCAATTCCCCCACACCACATAAGCCAGGCATGGCGGCACACACTGGTAACCCCCAGCACTCAGGAGCCTGAGGCAGGAGTATTTCCCTGAGTTGGAGACCAGCCTGGGGTATACAGTGAGTTCAGAACCAGCCTGGACTACATAGTGAGAGACTAACTCACATTTTTAGAGTTTCCAGTCCATGATGATATAGATCCATTGCTGTTAGGTGATGGTGGAGGGACAGCACATCATGGCAGGAGCACGTGGCAGAGCAAAGCCACTCACTTCATGGCCAGCAGCAAAAGAGGAAGAGGGAGACACACAATCCCTTTGGAGGCACATCCTCAGTGCCCTAAAGTGTTCCCTCCAGGCCATTCCTCTTAACACTGCACCATCTATCTCTCAGTAGTGCCCTCCTAGGAACCAGTCCTTAACGCCTGGGCCTCTGGGCACATTGAGAGTCCCACCATAGCAGGTTAGTAGCATGGGCCCCAGAAGGGGAATTGTTGGGTCAGAGTTGATTAGACACTGTCAGACAGCTTCCCAAAGAGGTTGTATTGACTTACACTTCAGCGGGAAAGTTGTTACAACAGTTCCAGCTACCCAGTACTCACATGAGTGCGTACAGCATTCCATTTCCCTGGAGACCAGAACTGCACGTGTTTAGAGCATTAGCCAACATTTAGAGAGTACTTTCTAGGGGATCTCCTCTCTCATCCTCGTATTTAAGGTAGCAGTGCCATACCCATTTCACAAACAAGGCAGATGGCAAGGAGAGGAACTGAGGTTCATCCCTGGCACTCTGATGCTGAGCCCCCACTTGCTGGGATGTGCACCTTGGCTTTGCCATTCCTGTTTCGTGACCCGGGCTACCTTGCTGCATGGAGACCTACCCAGCTGCCTGCAGGGGGCTGTGCGACCCTGTGGAGAACTCACCTTCCACCTGCGATGAGGACAGGAAGAAAATGAAGAAGGTGGCTGGTGGAGGGTGGGTGGGCAGGAAGTGGGTGCTCCCAGGCTGTGTGTAAAGAAGGAATGGAGGAAAGGTGGCTGGAGCTGTGACACCTGAGATGCAAATGGAAATTTTTTTTTCGAGCCAGGGTCTGGCTCTGTAGCCCAGGCTCGTCCTGAACTCACTGTGAAGCTCAGGATGGCCTTGGACTCAAAGCAATACTCCTACCTCAGCCTCCCAAGTGCTGGGATTACAGGTCTGTGTCACCACACCCAGCTTATGGCTTATGGGGTGCTGGGGAATCGAACTCAGGTGCTTAGAGCTCACCTAAGTGCTTTATTAGGCAAGCGCTTTAACCACTGAGCCCTTCTTCCAGCCCACAAATGGAAATTTTAACATGTATTTATTTATGGAAAACTATGAGAGCTGGGAGATGGTGTGGCAGGGAGGCCTGGCCCAAGTGGGTGGGCATTAGCAGGGCATAGGGAGTGAAGGGTGGGTTGGGCTGGCTTCTGTTCTGGAGCCCCACAGTGGAGTCAAGTACAGAGTTTGAGGAGCTCCACCAGGCGCGGGTCTTTGTAGATCTTTTCCTCCAGGGCCAAGTACTTTAGAGGGGCCAGTTCCTTGTGCCTGAGGGTAAATGTAGGAAGGAGGGGAGTGAGAGGTTACCAAGCAAGTGGCTGGAGGGGGGAGCCGGGCACCTTCCAAGGGTGCCTCCCGCTCCCCAACCCCCTCACCGATTAAGCCTCTGCTCCAGGATGCGGATGCGGAACATGGCCTGAGAGCAGTAACTCAGGTACAGATCTTCATCCTCGGGTGTCAGGGTCACCTGGTTCTCTTGGTACCACTGCTGTTTCTTCTGTAGCTCCTGGTTCTCCTGAGGGCACAGGGAGACAGCAGGAAGGATAAGGAGGGCTGGCTCCACCCAGGATGCAGGTGCCAACCCACTGGTCACTAGACATCCACAGGAGGGTTGGCCCCACAGCCCCCAGTCATATAAGCCAGAGAGGCAGAGGGAGGGGTTCTGTAATGTCTTTTATAGAAGATGTTGGGATCATGTTTAGAGGGATATCATCATGCTCATGACATTTTCAGAGACCACTGTTTTCTGTCTCCAAAATGAAGCTCATTGTCCCCTCCCCCACAACCTCGGGTGTCTGTAGAGCTTTGTGTGAAGACCCAGTGAGACACAGCATGAGAACTGTACAGCGTACGCCTCACCTACAGAAATGGGTCCAGGCCCCTGCAGCCATTCCATGGACCCATCGTCCATCTGGCCATCCATTCCTCAGCCCGGGCTTCCAGCTGTCTGCCTGCCTGTCCACTCACCCACCATCCACCCCTCCATACGTATGTCCCCTTTCCCATCCATCTCATCTTCCATCCATCCATCACCCATGCATCTATTCACCCACCCATCCGTGTGTCTCTCTATCCCCTATCCTTCCTTCCATCACCTGCCCATGTACCCATCTATGCACCTAATAGCCAGGCTGAGGAAGACCCACCCAGCCACCTAGAGATCCGGAGCACCAACATGGTCATCCCCTCATGGGCCTGCACAGTCATGGGGGTCACTGGGCAGAGAAGAGAGCCCTAGACTCGGCCACTGGATCAGAATTCCAAGGTCCCCTCCCAGCCACAGCACCTTCTCGAAGCGGGCCTGGATGAGGTTGGCCTTGTCGATGAGCCGCTGCTTGAAGTCACTGAGGCACTCATCCTTGAGGTGTATGGCTTGTGAGAGGGTCAGCTTCTCGCCGGGAGGAAGCTGGGCCAGGAATGGGGCCAGGTAGTCCAGCTGGGCCTCCATCTGCCGCAGGTGCTCCTCATGCATCACACGCTCCTGGGTGGGGCAGGGTGGAGGTCGGCTGGATCAGCAAGGCCATCGGGAGCCTTCCCAGCCAGCTCCATACCAAGGGTGGGACTGCACAGGGCCAGACCCCACACTCAGATCCTGGTATGGGCAGATCACCCTCTGAGTGACAACAGTCCTCTTGTCTCTAAGTTTATTGGTAACACCTAGTTCTGACACAAGATTTCATGTCTCTGTGCCTAAACTGTTTCCTCCTCTCAGCCACGTCTGTGAAGCACAAGCCCAGTGCCTGACAATCCGCAGCATTTGGAAAGGGAGCAGTCAGTGGTCATAATAATGTTGAACTCTTTTTCTTTTCCACTTTGGGCCTCACGTCCCATGTGGGTGGACAGGGGAAGTGAAGTTGAAGGCGTAGAGGCTCCTTGCAGGACCTGTGCAGTCATCTAGCACCTACTTCTAGGAATCCGCATTTGATTAGTGAAGGAGAGTCAAAGCTGGACCTTGGGTATAAGCTGCATGACCAGTGTGCAGGGGCCAGAGGGCTCGAGCCTGTGGCCAGAGTGGGCTTGTGCTGGTTCCAGCTCATGCATGACCTCAACAGGTGCCCCACGTAGAAGTAGGCACACAGTTTTCTTCTTTCTCCATCCAACTCAGCCAGTAGCTTGGCCATGGTCCTAGGAGGGGGGACTCGCCCAGACCTTGACCAGGGGGCCAGGAAGGCTGGGCCAGGGCAGCAGCAAGCCTCACCATGGCCTCCCGATACTCCTTGCTCTTCTTGTTACGCTTGGTGTCGTAGATGGAGATGTTCAGCGTGTGCGCCGCCTCCTCCTCTTCTCGGAGCTTCAGGATCTCCAGCACCTGAACAGGGAAATTGACAGAGGGCGTGGTGAAGACCCAGCCTCTATCATCTGCCCCCTGCCAGCTGTGCTGTGGGACACCCACCTCCAGCTCAGACTCCCAGGCCTGATGTCTAGACAACTTCTCCTCGCTCTTCAGGTGCATCATGGTCTCGTACTGGTAGAGGAGCTTCTTCGTGTGCTCCATGGGCTCCACCTGGGAACCAGAACCACCCCCAGGACAGAGAGCGGCAGTGGTGAGGCTGGGGGAGCTTTTGGTTCAAATCTATTCTTGTTTCTTTCTATCTGCGAGAGCTCAAGCAAGTTGCTTAACCTGTCTGGGCTATTTCATAAAAATACAGAGAGGAAGAGAAGAGAAACTAAAGAACTGGCAGGGCCAAGGAACGTGCCAGCAGCATGCGGATTTGACGGGGAAGGTGAGCCCCTTCAAGGCAGAAGGTAAGAGTCTTTTCCTCTCCTGCATGGATTCCTGGAATCTGGGTTCTGCTGCTGACCAGGGGGTGGGGGCAGGGACAATCCTGCTGGGTTCTCATTGTGGGAAAAGGGACAGGTCCCCAGATGAGAACTGTGGGTTTTCCCAAGAGGCAGAGATGAGCTTCCGGGCCAGATTTCAGGGGTCTGTTCTCCTCGCCGCTGGAAAGGGACACAGTGCGCTTCCTTCCCTCCCCCTACCCTGCCAGTCTCGCCCTCTGCAGGCCCCGCCCACCTCGAAGCTGATACACATGTCAGACGTCATGATGATCTTATTGCCCTTGCTGTCCACCTCACTGCGCTGCAGGAACTCGCGCTTGGAGGAGGTGATGTAGTCCTCGCGGCAGTGGTAGCGCAGTTGGATACGCTCCTCCGTGATCAGAAACACGCGCTCTTCCACATCCTCATCCGCAGGCTTTGAGGGGTTGCGGGAGAATCGCTCAGTAATTTTCTGAGAGTCCAGAACACACATAGGATGAGAGGAAGGGGACTTAGGAACGTGCACCTGGGCAGGAGCGATTCAAACACTGGGATCTGGTGCCTTTTGGGGGCTGGTGTAGCACAGTCCCTTCTAGCTGGAGGGGCTCAGGAAAGGATTCTGTGGTCCCCAGGGGCTCTCATGGCCAGGTTGCTTCAACTCCCACAATAAGACTCTTGTCTCAAGAGACGGGTTGCTCACCCCCTCTCCAGGCAGCCTGCTCCATCACTGAAGTTCCCTTACTGCTAGAAAGAGCTGTGTTGGTGTATGCAGCCATTAAGCTCAGGTGCTAAATAATTTTTGTAAATACTTGGAAAAAATATACAATTTAATGTGAAGTGGGTAATACAGGGATTCTAACCTCCCCAACTGTCTGCAGATATCAAGTAATTAGAAAAGATTCTCAAGACTAAACCTATTAATACAGAAAAGAAACTAACCATGACACATCATAATCAAAACCTCAGAAATTCAACAGAGAGACTATTAAAAGCAGTAAAAGAAAAGCAGACATTATTTTACCAAGGCTAACCCATTCAGATTATTGCAAATTTCTCAGTGCAAATCTTAAAGGCCAGGAGAGCCTGGACCAAAGATTTCAGTCTTTTAAAAGAAAGCAGGTGTCAACTCAAGTTTGTTGTATCCAGCAAAATTATCCCTGAGAATTGAAGAAGTAAAAATGTTTCATGACCAAGCCCTCAAGAAATTCGTGATCACTAGCCCCCCCACAGCATAAAATACTTGAAGCAGCACCAAAGAACACAGAGGAAAGGAAATATCTAAAGATAAAGTGTAACAAAACAAAAGAGCAAAGAACCAAAAGTGGAAGAACAGAGCAATGATGGGATTCAGTAAAAATCTTACAATAACTGCTCCCGGTGCTAGTGATCTTACTTCAGCAATCAAAAGACATGGACTGGAGGATTGGGTCAAAAAACAACCCCCAGCCAATTGTCACCCACAAAGAGGCACACAGACTGAAAGCAAAAGGATGGAAACTAGTACTGCATACTACTGGAGCCTGGAAAGAAACAGGAGTAGCTGTACTATTCTTAGACACTGCAGACTTCAAGCAAAACAGATTGAAAGAGACAAAGATAGAGACTACGTAACGATAAAGGGAACACTCCAACAGGAAGAGCTCACAGTTGTAAGCACACATATACCCCAACCTAGGTGCACTCAATTACTTAAAATAGAAACTATTGGATATGAATTGTCAAATAGGCCCCAATACAATCATACCAGGGGACTTTAATATCCCACTCTCACAGACAGACAAGACAACTGGACAAAAAGTCAACAAAGAAACATGACAACTAAATCACATAATGGAATAAATGGACTTAACAGAGATACATAGCAGCTGGAGGAATGGCTCAGCATTTACAGCACTGGCCTAGAAAGTGCTAAGTACCCGGAATTGATTCCCCAGCACCACATAAGCTGGGCATGGTGCAGCACACCTGTAATCCTAGCACTCAGGAGGCTGACATGTGAGAAACGCTGTGATGAGTCCAGAGCCAGCCTGGGCTCCATAGTGAGTTCAGGACCAGCCTGGGCTACTGAGCATGGCCCTGTCTCAAAAAAAAAAAAAAAAAATATATATATATATATATATATATATATATACACATACATACATACATATATTTATATATAAATATATATTATATATAATATCTAGACTGTTCAACTCAACATCAACAGAATATACCATTTTTTTGTCAGCACATGGGACTTTTTAAAAATTAGACCATATCCTTGGACATAGACATGCTTAAATAAATACAAAAAAATTGAAATCATTCCCTGCATACTCTTAGATCATAGTGGAATAAAACTAGAAATCAATTGCAAAAGAAACTATAGAGACTATAAATACATGGAGGTTAAATAATACATAATTGAATAAGTAATGGATCACAGAAAAAAAGTGAGAGAAATGAAGAACTTCCTAAGTCAAGTGGCAATGGAAGCACATTATACCATAATCTGTGGGGCACAATGAAAGCAGACTAAGAGAGAAATTTATAGCTATGAGCTATGAATGCACATATAAAAAAAAAAACCAGAGCAATCTCAAATAACCTAATGATGCAGCTCAAAGTCCTAGAGGAACAAGAACAAGCCAATCCAAAAGCAGTAGAAAGAAGGAAATTACAAGAATCAGAGTGGAGCTCACTGAAATTGAAACTAAAAAAACCAAAACAATTAAAATTAATTAAATCAAAGAGTTGATTCTTCAAAAGAATGAATAAGATTGATAAATCTTTGACCAAACTCAAAAGAGGGAAAGAAAAAGTCCATGTCAATGCAATTAGAAATGAAAAAGGTGAACTCGCCACAGACACTGTTGAAATTGAAGGATTATAGGAAACTATTTTGAAAACCAATATTCCAATAAATTCAAGACCTCGGAAGAAATTGATAAGTTCTTTGACACATATGATATACCAAAATCTAACCAAGAAGATATAAAAACCCTGAATAGAGCAATAACCAGGGATGAAATTGAGGTGGTAATAAAGGATCTACCAATAACAAAAAAAGCCAGGACCTGATGGATTCACTGCAGATTTTTATCTGAAATTTAGGGAAGAGTTAGTTAACATCAATTCTCCTTAAGCTCTTTCATGAAATTGAAAAAGCAGGAACACTGCCCAACTTCTTCCTGGAAACAGGTATCATCTTGATCCCCAAACCAGATAAAGATCCAAAAAAGAAAGCAAAGTGTGGGCTAATTTCCTTAGTGAATATAGACGCAAAAATTCTCGATAAGATACTTGTGAACAGAATGCAACAAATTATTTAAAAAGATCATATCCTATGGCCAAGGTGGTTTCATCCCAGGAATGCAAGGCTGGTTCAATGTATGCAAATCAAATAATGTAATACACCATGTCAATAAAAGCATGGACAAAAACCACATGATGATCTCAATAGATGCAGAAAAAGACTTTGGCAAAATACAACACCACTTCCTGATCAAAACTCTGATGAAAATATGTATAGAAGGATCCTACCTCAAGCCGATAAAAACAATTTATGACAATCCTGCAGCCAACATCATCATAAATGGGGAAAAACTAAAAGTATTTTCCCTCAAATCAGGACCAAGAAGAGTGTTCACTCTCACCACTTCTATTCAACAGTGCTTTAAACCTTAGCCAGAGCAGTCAGGCAAGAGACTGGAATAAAGGCAATATGCATAGGAAAGGAAGAAGTCAAACTATCCCTACTTGCAGATTACATAACCCTTTACATAGAGGACCCAAAAAACTCCACCAGAAGACACTCAGACCTCATGAAAAAAATTCATCCAAATTGCAGGATGTAAACTCAATACACAAAATCAGTACAGCAACAAGAAAACACAGAGAAAGAGATCAGAAAAACAATTCCATGCACAGTCACCTCAAAGAAAATTAAATACCTGGGAAGCAACCCAAGTAAGCAAGTAAAGGACCTCTATACTGAAAACTAGTACTATGAAAAAAGAAATTGAAAAGAAGTTTAGAAAATGGAAGGCTATCCCCTGTTCCTGGATAGGCAAAACTAACACTGTCAACCTGGCCACACTATCTAAACTGATATACAGATTTAATGCAATCACAATTAAGATATCAATAGTATTTTTCACAGGACTAGGAAAACTTATTTGAAAATTTATATGGTACCACAAGAGAGCCAGAATGGCCAAAAACAATCCTAAGCAACAACACAAAAGCAGAAGGCATCAAGTTACATTACTATAAAGCAATAGGGATGAAAATCACATAGCATTGGCACAAAGAAACCAGTGGATCAACGGAACAGAACCTAGGATGCAGAAATATCCCAGAGTACCTTTTGTCATCTGGTCTTTGACAAAGGGGCCAAAAACATATGCAGGAGTAAAGATGGCCTCTTTAACAAATTATGCTGGGAAAACTGGCGAGTCACATGCAGAAGAACGAAACAAGTCTCACATCTTTCACCACGCACCAAAATCAAATCAAAATAGATCAAAGACTCAGACATTAAAATGGAAACACTGAACTTGTTGGAATCAAAAATAGGCAAAACCTTTGAAGACATGGCCATAGTCAAGGACTTTCTCAGTAAAACACACAAAAAACTGAAAATAGATTATTTCATTTAACCCAGCTTTACCTCTTCTGGGCATCTTCTCAGAAGAGTTAAAGTCATCATACAACAGTAATTAATATATGCATACCCATGTTTATAGCAGCACATTTTATAATACCCAAATCTTGGGAGGAGCCACTATGTTCAATTACAGATGAAGAGATAAAGAAGATGTGGTATATATACACAATGGAGTACTGCTGTGCCATAAAGGAGGACAAAACTGAGTCATTTGTAGGAAAACAGATGCACCTTGAAATCACTAAGCTTAGCAAAATGAATCAGACACAGAAGGTTAAACTATCATTATGATTTCTCTAATACGAGAAAACCAAACTGTAAAAAAGTAAGAGAGAGATGGAAGAAAGTGAGAAGATAGGCTTTGTGGAGAGGGAAAGAGAACATGGGGGTTGGTGAGAGGGTGGGGAGGGCAAAGAGATATGATATGTAAATTAAAAAGAAAAAAACAAATGTAAAAGCATAAGGAAATGACACCTCCCTGGTCCTGTGGTTGAGGGGATATCTGGTCCCGGTCAGCCCAAGGGTGTGTAACGGCTTACAACGCCTGGCTCAGAGGGTCCTGGAAGTGTTACAGCTCCCCACTCTCCTTGAGAGTCAGGTTCTCCACGTCCTGGGGTGACATCCATATGCCAGAAAGGGTGGCAGTCTGTCCCCAGGATCAGCGCGCTCTTACCACTATGGGCCGGGGGTTTGACTCTGTACTGCTGGAGGTGGCCTTCTTGACCCGGGGTCCAAAGGTGACATGTCGGTAGGAGAGGAAGTCTGTGCGTCCTTGATAGCACTCTGTCATTGTCATGGGCGTCTCCTCCCGCTTCATCAGGCTGTCCACACGGGCTGTTTCATAAAACTCCATGACACGGTCAGTCTCAGGCTGCATGGACTTGTATGAGTGCACTGCGGGGAGGAGGAGACGCTTGGGTGAGAACCAGAAGGCACTGCTGACACGGCGACCCAATTCCAGGCCGACAGAGAGGACAGCACTATGTTATGGATGCACATTAGCTTTGAATCCAGTCCCCTACCGCTGGTTATCTGGTTGTATCCCACTATAACGAACATCGGCATTATGCAGTTCTGTGCTCTTCCCAGTTATTTGCTAAGACAGAGACTTAGCAGTGGAGTTGGGTCAAAAAGTGTCCATATCTTAAAGCTATGATTATTATTGGTGCTAGAGATTGAACTCAGGGCCTCCCCATGCCAAGCACATGCTGTCCCACAGAGCCATCTATCAGTCCAAGACCATTATTAATCTATGTTTTCTAGCATCTTCTAGAAAAGTTGAGCCATTTGGTGATGTACTGATGACAAGCAGCAAGTGCTGCCTCCTGCACCTGTCCACACCCAGGGGAACCATTTTTCATCTTTGGCAACATGAGGGCTATAAGATGGTCCTTTATTGGTATAGTTTCATTTTGGAAATTTAGCTACTAAATGAAGCTGGTCATTTCCCCCAGGTGTATTGGCCCTTTTCTTCTCTTGAAGAATTGCTGGTTAGGGATGTTGATTCTCTCCTAAGAGATGTTCTTCCCTCCCTCCCGATCTCATAGCCTCCAGGCTGTATCCACCCCAGGAATGTTGTACCCTCCACGGAGCCCATGAAGGGGAGGCTAGGTGGCTTTGTCCCTTGGCTTCCTTCCCCCCTCTACACATGTCCTTTCCTAGGCCTTCTGGCAGGATTCCTGCCTGACTCCAGCTCCAAACCAGACACACACGGTCCTGGCCTTTGACCTTGTAGGAATCATCCTCTGAGTGTCCCCCGAAGTCCACACACCTGAGTTGCTCAGGGAGCAGGGCAGTGTCTGTTGCTTGCTTCTTCCCAATGCTCATTGCACCCACCACGTGCCACCTGCCACGGAGGCTCCCCACCCCAGGCTCCTGGCCCCACGCACCGCGGAGAGCCTGGGGGTGGCCCGGCTGGAAGTAGTCGATGTGCAGGCCCGTGCTCTTGTTTATGTGCTTCCGCTCCAGCTTGTCCTCCCGGTTCTGGTACCACTCCTTGATCTCCAGAATCTTGGTACCTGCGGGCCGAAGGAGGCTCACTGCAGGCAGGCCAGCTCACCTAGACTCTAACCCGCGGCTCCTGGCAGAGCCCAGCAATGCCTGCACTGCACCGTGGTGTGTCTGAGGTGCCCTGGCGTGTCAAGGGACCCAGATCTCCCGCTCCCCGAGCCAGGCTGTCCCATCGCTCACTCCCTGCTGGAGCCGCCCTTACACTCCAGGTCCTCGTAGGTGGTGAGGCGGCACACCAGGCCGTTGTTGTGGAAGTACGGAGTCCACTTTTCCAGCCGGGCCTTCTTGTACTGCAGCACCTTCTTCCCGTTGGGGCAGCGGGTCTCAAAGGCTGTGATATGCACAGGAGGACCGGCGTGTCTCCTTCCAGACCCAAGCAGGAAGAGCCAGCCCCACCCTGCCACGCCCCTCCCCACGGCACTGTGTGCTGAGGGCCTCAGGCCTAAACCCCAGATGCTTCTAGAACGGGGACAGGGTGCCCCATCCACACTGCTGTCTGACCACTGGGCCCTGCCTCTGCAGGTTCCTTTGTCAGGAACTCTGCCCCCTTCTGCCTGTGCTCGGATGACTCCAGATCCTTCAGAACTTAGGCCAACTGCCCCCTCCCCCATCTCTGGCACCTCTCTTCTGCCTGCCCGCCTCTCAGCCCTCCGTCCCAGGCTGGGCTGGGTACTCCTCCTTCTCCTCGCTCTTGCCACCTGTGGGGATCGCCGCTGCACTCCCTCTGGGCTGGAAACTCCCAGATAAGCACCTCAGCAACCAGATGTGAACATGGGCATGTGAGCGCCCACCCTCCTACCACCTCTGGCGGCCCCAGCAGGGTCCCAGCACTCCCTGCACCTCTGCATAGGTACTGCCTGTGGCCTTCTCCAGACAGAGGGGTTTTCAGGAGGGGAAGGGTCTGCATCTGAGTTTTGGGAGGCCCTGATGTTCATGATGTCAGGTCTCAGACACAGAGCTGAGTGTGTGGGGAAGAGAGAAGAGGGAATGATGGGAAGGTGGATAGAGTGGGAGGAGTTTGGGGGAGGGACCAGTGTAGGCTCTGCACGTCCCCTGCCTGGCTGTGGATGCAGCTCTCCCCCCCGAGGCCCAGGGGTAGGTTCTAGACAGGGCAGTAGACATGCATTGGCAGAGACCTTCTTGGGAGATCTCGATCTGTTCTACCCATGAGGGTGGCATGTTGATGCTCTTCTCGTCTTCCTTGCCCTGTTGGGAAAGTGGGCCGGTGGGTGGTGCTGGCAGGACCTTGAGGTCAAAGCTTCTGCTCCCACTGGCCAAGCCTTCCCAGGGAAGGCGGAGACCAGGCATGTGAGCCAAGTGTAGAAGACAGAAAGAGTCAGCTCTTGGCAGGGAGCCCTCCTCACTTCCTGGCGCGCCCTGTCTCCCCTGCCCAGCCAGGGCATGGCCAGCCACGACCCTTCACCAGAGACGGGCTCCTCGAGGCAGCACCCATCCTTATCTAACACCAGCTAAGGGCCCATGGCAGGTCCTTTGGGCACTCTAAGCCTCGGTTTTCTCAGCTGCAAACTGAGCCCCTTGGGAGAAGTCACTGACATAATGTACATCCGCAGCTTGGGAGGCGCTGCTGGGCTGGCATTAATCTTTTTTTCTCTGAGGTTTTGTTTCCCCATCTGTCTGGACAAGTGGCCCTCAAAGTAGATAACCACAGATGCACTGGTGATATATTTCTCTGTGAATAACTTCTTTTCCCACACCGTTCAGACCTAGGGTGCCTGCTCAGCTGATTTTAACTTTCACAGGGAACAGAGCAGGCAAGAAGCCAGCAGTGGCATGGGCAGGAGGAATCTGGAAGGTGGCGGGGTGAGTGGGTCATGGATGGGGGTATTTTTCCTGGGGGCTGACTGCCCCCAGGTAAGATGTCTATCAGTCTTGGCAGAACAAGAGTTCCTAGCCCAGGGATGGAACCTGGCTCTGGGACTGGAATCCAAGGCCTTTGTGTCCAGCTCAGGGGCTGGGCTGCGCCTTGTGGCCAGCAGGAGGCACTAGTGGCTGGCATTTATGGCTTGGGGAGGCTCCCTTATCTGCAGATGCAGTACACTGAGAACCCTCAACCCTGTTTCCAGGCCTGTCCACGGTGCTGTTCCCATGAGGCTGTGCCAAGTGTGTCACACAAGCTGCTCGCATGTTCTCAGGCTACTCCACGATGCAGATGAGAGCAGTGATTGAGAACCCAGATGTTGGAACCAGGCTGTTTAGGTTCAAATCCAGCTCTCTCGCTTATTGGCCGTGCCCCTTTGGGTAAATTACTTAACTTCTCTGTGTGTAACTCCTACCCTTATAAAAGGGGGCCACCAACAGTAGTCTTGGCTGAAGACACTAGCACCCACATCTTCAGGTGCTCGTGGAGGTTTAAGTGTGTACTCAGTACCTGGCGCAGAGCCGCAGGCCCAGTGGGGGCTGTGTGAACTGTCCTGGTGAGTGCTGCTTTTTGTCCCTCCAAGACTCAGCGCTGAAGTCCTGACCCTCGACCTCAGGAGATGGCTGCATTTGGAATAAAGTCTTTAAAGAGGTAACTGAGTTCAAATGGCGTCTTTAGGGTGGCCCCAATGTAATACAACCTCACAGAAAAAAGGAACTAGGCCACAGATTCAGGCAGGGCGGAGACCATGTGACGACACAAGGAGTGGATGCCACGTGTGAATCCTGAAGAGAGACAGGCAGACACTGTGATCTTGGACTTGCAACCTCCAGACCTGGGACTTCTTCTGGCTCATTCTCCAGGTACATTTTTGTATCTCCTGTGACACTTCTATGGCAGCCCCAGCAGCCTGATGCATTCATCGTGACTGTGGTCTGTGACTATGACCATGACTGTGACCTGCCCTCACCTTTTATACACAGGTGAGAAAACAGGTTCCTAAACATGAAGACAACTGCCTACTGCTGTATAGCCAGACCCCTGACCTCCACATATAATGCCTCACACAGGCCTTACTGCAAGGCCTCTGGGGGTACAGTGAGGCTAATGACCAGGGGACAGCCCTGTCCTGTCACCTTTAGAAGAGGTGACAGGGGAATCCCCTACAGGGCATGGGGAATCACCATGGCCCCTTAGGGTAGAACTAAGGAGACGCTGGCCCCGAGACACATGGTCACACTCTAGATGCACACTTTCCACAGCAACAGGACAACCCTGAACAGGGTGGATTATGTGGGAGAGGGGAGTAGGAAAGCTGAACGCAAGCTCCAGCTCTCCCCTGACCCACTCCGGGTCCTAGGCAGATTCATCAGATGTGATTGGGTCTCAGTTTGCCCATCTGTAAAACACTGCCAGCCTAGAGATTCTGAAGAATCTCTAGTTGGGTTACCTGTTCCCCCTCCATATACATACATGATTAGAGGGAACTCTTCCAGGACTGCATGAAGCAAGACAGGGTGTGAAGCCCTTCCTTCAACCCACACTCCTCTGAGACTCACCAGGTTGTCTATATCTTCATCACCTTCATCCTCTTCCTCAGTCATGGACAGGTTAGGTTTATCTGTCTCCAAGAGCATGAACTCCCATTTCACAGGGTCTCCCAGGTCAAAGACCAAGTCCTGAAGGGGAAGAGTGATCGGCTGACTGTACACCACCCCCTCTACACCTCCACTTGCTCCAACTGGAGATGGGAACAGGGCTCCCAGAGGCCAGCTGCAGCCTGGGCAGAATGTCAATACCAGGTGACCTTTGAGAGTCCCTACTCACATGGATGTCAAGCCTGGCACCAGGAAGGACAGCCCGGACTGCCCCATCTGTGTAGAATGGGGGATGTTACTTCATTTCCCTGGGCCTCTGTTCCCTCCTTACCTGTAAAGTGAGGGTAACACTAGCTAACACTGATGAAGAGCTGGCATCTGATCTAAGCATCTGAGTGTAATCTCTCAACCCCCTGTGAAGCTGGAGAGAACTGACGGGCCTGGAATCACGGTCCTATGGGAGGTGGGGCTGGGGCATGGTTGGTAGAGGCACACTCTCTCTGTGTCTTGAAACTTCTGACTTCCACCAAGACACGAGATGAGTTGCCCCTCACCAGTTGGGACACCAACTGTCTGTTTCCCACTGAGGATAACAACAGTCCCTAGGAGAGTTACAGTGGAGCAGGGAGCAAAAGGCCCAGGATCTGTGTTGTGGGCAACTGATCTGGTCAGGAATAGGGGGCCTTGGAAACAACAGAATGCTGCACTAGGAGCCTGAAGGCTCAGGTTTAAGTCCAACTGGCTTGCTTTTTCCCTTCTCTACACTACCAAAGTGTTTTGTGGGCAGAGCCATTACCTGCCTGGTGCCTGTGCCTTTTACCCCACACAATGCCTGGCACACAGAAGGTGCTTCATAGGGACCCACAGGAAGACCACTTTCCTCTTAGATTGCCATTTTTCCACACATGAAATAGCTGAGGACTCTCCCAACTACTGTAGAATCCTTGACATTTAAACATTTCCATCCCTTAAGCATTATTCTCATGTTCTAGTTAAATTGTATTCTAACATGCATTAAGGCATACCTGTCCATGTTAAGATGAAAACACCAGGTCTGTGTTCGCCCTTTTGGGTGAGGGGGGTGGAGCTCTGACTAGGGAGGGTGGGTCTCTCCTCTCCCAAAGGAAACAAAATTTCAGAAGGCAAAGAAGAAAACGGTCATCATCTCAGCACCATTGTTTGCAGATGGTGCTGAAATCTATCAGTAGCTGGCCTGGTGGCATACGCCCTGTAATTACAGTGCTGTCGGAGAGGCTGAGGCAGGAGAATTTCAAACTCAAACCCAGCCTAGCCAACTTAGTAAGACACTGTCTCAAAAAAAAAAATTTTTTTTTTTTTTTTTTTAATGATGGGAATGGAGCTCAGTGTGAAAGCCTTGGGCACCATAAAAAGGAAGGAAGGAAGGAATCCATCAGCACCAATAATAGTTACAGAATAAAGCATGACTTCAAAAGTGAATAAAGGTTTATATTTCCAGAAATTTTCACAGTAATTACCTCAGCTTGCTTGCCTTTCTTTTCTTGTTTTGTGGTACCAGGATGGAGCCCAGAGCCTTCACACTAAGCTACCTCCAGCCCAATTTTTTTTATTTTTGATTTTGAGGTAGGGTTTCATTAAGTTACGTGGGCTAGGCTCAAACTTGGGATTCCCCAGCTTTTAGCTGCCTAGCACCCCAGCTTCTATTTCAAGAAACTAGAAAATTAAGTGATGAAATTTAAAAATCAGCACAAGATTTAAAAATGGTGAAGATCAGAATGAAAGGAATGGAATAGAAAACATGAACTACACAGAGCAATCAATGAAACCAAGAGCTGGCTTATTGCCAGTTTGAATAACATTGACAAGGCTCTAACTAGACTGACCAGGAAAAAAAAAGAATATACAAATTATCAACGTCAAGAATGAAAGAGGCAGCTGGGCCTGGGGGTGCAGGTGTACCACCCCCACACTCGGAAGTTCAAGCCAGGTCTAGGTAACGTAGTGAGGTGCTGTCTGGAAATCAAAAATAAAAAATGAGCTGGGATGTAGCTCAGCATGAAGGTCCTGGGCTTGATTCCCAGTACTAGAGAGGGAACGGGAAGGGAAGGGGTGGGGAGGGAAAGGAAAGGAAGTGGGGGGAAGGGGAAGGGAGGGAAAAAAGCAAACCGGAAAAAATGAAAGAAGTAGCATTACCACAGATTCTAAAATACTAGAAGAAAAATTAGGAGCTATTATGAGCATTCTTCTCTTGGCAATCAACTAGAAAACTTGATTGAAATAGACAAGCTTCTTGTAAGACCGAAACTATCAAACCTTATTCAAGACTAATCTGGTAGCCCTATAATGATTGCAGGTACTCAAACTATAGTTTAAAACCTACCACAGAGAATATTCAAGAACTCAGATAGCTTTACTTAAGTTCTGAACACATTTAAGGAAGATCTACTACCACTTTTATAGACGCTCGCCCAGAAAGGAATTAAAAAGGAAGAAGCCAGGCCTTTAATATTAGTACTCTGGAAGGTGGAGGCAGGAGGATCACAATTTCAAGCCCAGCCTGAACAATTTAGTGAGGTCCTGTCTCAAACTAATAAATACATAAATAAAATTTTAAAAGGATGGAAATGTATCTCCGTGGGTACGTCCTGGGCTCATTCCCAGTACCACCAAGACAACAGCAACCCACCAGTTGCCATTCAATAATGATGTTTATGTGGAAAACTGTTAAGTCTTTACAGAGTAATGCTTAGAATAAGCAGGTTTAAATTTGCTGGATATAAGGAGAGTCCAAATCAACTCTATTTTAAAGTGAGAATATCCTACTGTGATGTGCTCATTAGAACACTAGAATAGTGAGATTGAAAAAAACAGAGAGGAGTAGATGAAACTCCAGGCTCTTATATGGCAGATGGGAGTGTGACAGATGCAAGATTCTGGAAAAATGAGCACCATCTACTAAAACAAAGCACATGCCTCTCCTGAGTATTTACACAGCAGACATGAGTTACCGGTGTTCCCTGAAATACGTACAGAAAACTGCGGAGCAGCACCATCCGAAATAGTCCTCAACCGGAAACAATCTAAATGGACAACCACAGACAGAAAAACTAAGCTGTGGTATGCTCCAATAATGGGAAAGTCATACACTGATGAAAATGGACAAATCACAGCTGTGGCTAGACATGGGCGAGTCTCAGACACCAGGGCAGGTGAGAGCATGCGGCATACCTCCTGCACTGTAAGATGTCCCAAACCAGTCGGAACTAGTGGATGTTATTTAATGTTGGCGCAGCACTGGGGCTGTGGCCCGCAGGGGTGGGGGACTTCTGAGGCGCTGCTCCTGATTAGGTAGAGGGTTTAGTTACTTCAAGGGGATGTGCACTTAGGGTTGTGTGATTCTGTGAATACTGTGTGTGTCAGAGCTATTTACCTAAATTAAAAATACATGCACACATGTCAGAGGAAGTAAGTGGACCTAAGAGGGTTTTCTGGGTTGTTGACTATATTTTCTCTCTTTTTTGTAGAACTGGGGATGAATCCAGAGCCTCTACACTGAGTGACATTCCTAGCCCATTTTTTAGTTTGAGAGTCTCACTTAGTCACTAAATCACCCAGGCTGGGATCAAATATGAGGTCCTTCTGGCTCAGCCCTCCAGAGTGCTGGGATTACAGGCATCTGTCATCATGCTCAGTTCTCTTGTTTGACCTGGGTGCAGGGAGCCAAGCATGCTCAGTTTATGGGACTTCATTGAACTCTATTCTTAGGCTGTGCACAAGCTTCTGCAAGTGCATTATACTCTAATGAGGTAGCTTTATTATGTTTTGGTTTTTTTGTTTTTGTTTTGAGGCAGGGTCTCTCTCTGTAGTCCAGGTTGGTCCTAAACTCACTATGTTGTCCAGGCTGGCCTCAAACTCACAGAAATCCTCCTGCCTCAGCCTCCTCAGTGCTGGGATTACAGGTGCACACCATCACACCCAGCTTATGTGTTGCTGGGGAGTTGAACTCAGGGCCTTGAGACTGCTAGGCAAAGGCTTTAACTGCTGAGCTATAACAGAGTGCTTTTGAAATCATCCAGGCAAATCAACATTTTAAAAGGAAGCACAAATCCAAATGGAGACATTAATCTTATTAGAATGGTTATTGAGGGAATGAACAGGATTCGCGTGGCCTGGTGACAACTGTCCCCACAGCCACCATCTGCTTCCTCTGTTCTCCTGTGGCACCGTCCCCCTCCCGGCCCCTGCTGGGTACCTTACAGAAGTTCCAGCAGTCCTGCATGTTGATCCAGTAGTTCTTGTGATTCCAGATGCTCTCAATGCCCAGGAAGTGCTCGTCCTGGATGCTGTGGCTGTTTCCTGTGAATGGGTTGATGAAGAAGCTCTCGGGCACCTCGCGCTTTCCTGACAGCACCAGGACCCAAGCATGTACCCGCAGACCGTACAGGGGGTCAGCCTTCGTCTTCTCTGCCTCCTGCACAAGGAAGAAAGGTCACCACCAGCCAGTTGGGTGTGTGTTTGGTGGGTAGGAAGCCCAGACCTCTTCCTAGGGCTGAGGAACTGCAAGGGAGCTGAGTTTAGATCCAGAAGGCACCATGGCCTGGCTGGCTTTGCCTCGTCTACCTCTGAGCCCAGTGTCTGGATAAATACAAAAAGCTGGGTCTGACTAGATCGGTGGGTAGCAAACTGGCCTCTGTGCGGCTGTAGGCATGGGGGACTCATTGGCACAACTGTTGAGAGTCATGGGAGAGTTCATCCACAGAAGGCAATCCTTTATTTTGGCAAAGGTTTTTTTCAGATAAGGCCAAAGAAAGGAACCATCTGGCTTTCTTATCTTGTTCCTCTGGGGAACTGTCATGTTCCTCAGGGTGTCCATAGCAGGGTACCAACCACAGCCCAGAGCCCCAAAAGGGGTGGAGGCCACGGAGGACCTACCATGAGGCGCTCCTCCTCCTCCTGCCGCTTCTTCTCCTCCTGGGCCTTGATCTCCTCCTGCTTCTTGAGCTCCTGCTCCTGTTCGAACCGGCTGGTCAGGTCCCGGGGGGGTTTGATGGTATACTTCTTGACTGGCGCCTTCTTCTTCATCTTGACTGTCTGTCGCCCAGCAAGAGAAGAGTGAGCAGTCATGAGCTCAGTTCAAGGAGGCTGAGACCTGCCCCAGCCCGGGGACCAGGGGCCTGCAGCTGCTCCTAGAGCTGTGGGCTTTGTGGCTCCAACAGCAGGGGGTCCTTTTCCCTCTGAGTGTCAGGCTCCTCTGTGGGCAAGAACACTTGAAGCCTTGTCCCCAGGCCCACAGAGAGGACTAGAAAATGCTCCTGTGAGGCATCTGGGGGCAGGGAATCAAAGGCCCGAGTTTCTCCTCTTTGTTCCCCACAGCCCAGCCAAATGTGTGTGGGCACTTTCACCTTCCTATTTCATCTTCCTCTGCTGCCCCACAGACCATCTGTGAAGTAAGGGTGACACCCTCTGCCACACAGGGTCGCTGTGAGGAGCAGACAGGTCCATGGGCATGGAAGTGGCCTACACACCAGAAAGTTCTCTGCATTGGTCCTTCCTGATTATGACTTTATTCATGTTTTGGCTAAGTCACCCAAGCATGAGCTTGGAGGCTCGGAAGCACAGGCCTTGACACAGCTTTTGTTGTGCTTCCCTTGGGGGGCAGAGCCTGAGTGGGCAAGGGTTCCCTGTTCTCCCATTGTCCCTGGTGACAGAGACCTGAGATCTAGCTGGTTCATGGGAACAGCCATGGTAGACCAGTTTCAAATGAAGACGGCTTTAGGGTATGGATCTCTCAAGTTCAGTTAAGAGTCTTCCTGAGTTCACAGCAGTTCCCGCCATGGCAAAAATTGCAGCCAGCAGATACAAAGCCAGAAGCACCGTCCTCTGAAAGGTCAACTATTTTTTCTACTGCAAAGGGCCCTTTTTTTTCCTGGAAGGAACACTGAGAATCAAGTCTCACTTATCCTGACTCCCTCATATGTGGATTTCAGGTGGGTTTTTAATCAAACGTACAAGGTAACCAGGGATGGTTTGACTTTCGCTAGAAACCACACCAGCGTAAACTGAGTCACACAGCAGAGAGGGACAGCCAGTGTGGATGCCTGGGCTGTAGTTGACACTAAGGACTGAGAAATCTCCAGTGATGTGGAATACGAACTCAAGTACACCAGAGGGAAGGCCTAGTGACAGAGCTGCCTCCTTGTGGCCAGGGCAGGGACATCCTCCTCTGGGAAGGACCCATCCACAGGGTGCCCAATGTACCTCCTTGGGCGTCACAGTGAGCGGGCACACCTCCTGTGTGAGGTCCATGTGGCACAGGTCCTGCGAGCCGTAGCCGTTGACGCAGTAGGCGTCGTAGCCGGCGCCAATCAGCATAGAGCAGAGCAGCGTGCTGAAGTCGAAGCAGTGCCCCTTCCGGAGCTTGAGCACCGTGGGCGAGGAGTACAGGTGCAGGGGCTGCCGAGTGGGTGGTCAACACGTCAGTCCTGCTGCCCACAGCTGTCCCCCCACCTGTCCAGCGCTGAACCTAGTGGGCCCCCGGCCCTTCCTTGTCCAGAGCCTGCTAAGGAAGGGGTGAGCTCTGGACTCACGCTGTCCACACGTGCCCATCATTCCAAAGGGCTCCCGAACTTTCTGACACGGCCAACTTCTAGACTACAGAGCTCCTGATCTAATTCCATGGGTTGGTAACTATTGTTCTCCTCCAACATTCCCCTTCCTGTTTCGCCTCCGTCTTTTCTTCTCTTCACTTTATCAAGTTGCCACTGTTCCTTTCTTCTGGCCTTCCTCCACTCTCAGTGAGAAGCTGGCTGAGCAGATCAGAAGCCCAGAGCTGAGGCTGAGGCCATGGGCCGCCCCCCCCCCCCCCCCCCACACACACAGCTGGTCCCCCATAGCCCGACCTCTGCTTTCTGCAGCTCCTAGTCATGAAAGGGAGACTGAGATGGAAAGGAGGCAGAGTCAGGAGACCCAGCTTGCTGTGTGCCCCTGGGCAGGCGGCTGGCCCTCTCTGGATCTCTCTCCCCTTGGGGTTTTCTGAGAAGCTGTGGCTTGACCCTCCCTGGCTTCCCTTTGTGGGCCCACTGGGTCTAGAGCTATAGCCTGAGAGCGGCACCTACTGGCTTGAGGGGGTCCGACAGGGGCACCATGGTGAGGAAGTCGGAGACAAAGCTGGCACAGCCATCCCAGTTATAGAGGTCGGGGTAGGGCATCAGCGTGGGCCGGATGGTGGTGCTCACGAACTTCTGCAAGGGGAGAGATCACACTGGGCGCAGTGTACAGTAGGGGCTTCTAAGATGCCATCCAGGTGTGGCC
The DNA here is from genome assembly GCA_004027205.1 of Ctenodactylus gundi. NCBI lineage: Eukaryota > Metazoa > Chordata > Mammalia > Rodentia > Ctenodactylidae > Ctenodactylus > Ctenodactylus gundi. The sequence continues at coordinate 87,853 of PVKB01002465.1, forward strand.
TCCTTCCTCAAATGCACAGGGAGACCCTGGGGCCCAGGGCCCATGTACAGCTAGGCCTGAGGGCTCTGGGTGGCAGGGCAGCCCCTTGCTGGGAAGCTAAAACCCATGTCTGGCATATGGCAGCAGCTGGTGCAATTACCTAGATGCCCATCATTTTACCAGCACAGGGACAGAGCAAGCTGTATGGGCCTAAAAGAATCCCTTTCTCCAATCCCAACAGAGGAGCCTGAGGACCAGAGAGAACAAGGAGCTGCCTGAGGTGGTCAGCACGTCAGGGCTGAAGGAGATCAGGTCTCCTTCCAGGTGTGAAATCCTCCTAGGGTCTAAAGCTCATGCCCCCCCCCCCCCCCCCCCCCAGGAAAGGTCAGACAAGTAGGATGAAATAGACCAGGATATGCCCCAGGACCCAAGAACGGCTCTCTTCCTTCCCATTCTGTGACTGAGATACCTCCCTGACTTTCTCTGGGTCTCGGTCTCCCAAGCTGTAGACGGGTGCCATGGGGTTAATTCAAAGGTTGTAAATCAGCAAGTGACAGACAGCACCTCGCAGCCCTGTTTTATTTGGTCCCTAGATGTCTAACACTTTGCCAGCCTCCCAGCCAGGCCTGGTGGCACAGATCTGCAGTCGCAGCACTCTGGGGGGCTGAAGCTGGAGTATCGCAAGTTTGAGCCCAACATGGGCAACTTAGTGACTTAGCAAGACCCTGTTTCAAACTAAAAATATTAAAACAACAAAGGACTGGGGATGTAGCTCAGGGCAAAGGCCCAGGGTTCAATCTCCAGGACTACTCTGCCCCCAGTTAGATTCCCATTCAAGCCCATTCTTTTCTTGATTTGCTAACCTCAGGCCTGTGCTCTCCCTTGCCAACGTCAGGACTGCCTCCTCAGGCAGAGCTGGGGGTCTCTGCCCCAAGTCCCACAGGGCTGGCTGGCCCTGGCCTGCTGGCATTTGCGCTTAGGCTGCTACCAGGACTAGAAGCTCTCGGACCTGCAGGAGGTTCTGCGATTCAGCGCAGACCTGGGAGACCAGCCCCAGCTCCTGCCTCCCTGCATTCCCACACCCCTGGCCTCCTGTCCCTGCCTTACCGGCACTTCACACTCATTCAGAGGGTGCAGGAAGAGGGGCACACGGTCCGGGCACAGGTGGCTGTACTGGCGGGAGAAGGTGTCGGCCACCTGCAGCAGCTGTTCCTCCTTGGGCGTGTTGGTTTTGTAGGAAAGGGGCAGGCTGGCGACATCAATGGTGTCCTCGTCGGTTAGGGTCCTGTGCCACAGTGCAGGTGGCATCTGCTTGAGGCTCTGCTGGGCACTCAGGGGATCTTGGAGCCACCAGAGTCACTTGAGGCTCCACCCCTTCCTTGTTTAATTCTCTCAGCTACCTGGGATGTGGGCATCATGAGCCCCTGCACTTCGAGTATTCAGTTGAACCCAGGGATGCCAGGCCCCCTCCTCACCTAGCCCTTTTTGTTTTGAGACAAGTTCTTCATGAATTGCCCAGGCTGGGTTCCTTCTGCCTCAGCCTCCTGAATAGCTGGCATTACAGGCATGTGCCACTCCCATTTTTTTTCGGTGGTACAGGGGGTAGAACCCAGGATTTTCAAACTGAGCTGTATCCTCAGCCTATATTTTTATTGGCGATTTTTGAGACAAGCCTCACCGAGTTGCTAAATGGCCCAGGCTGAGCTGGAACTTGCAGTCCTCCTGTCTCAACCTCCCAGAGTGCAGGGATTATAGATCTTTGCTACCAGGTTCGACTCACCTGCACTTTTAAACCAATACAGGGAAGTAGAGAGAGGTTGAGTGACTTGTCTAAGGTCATGCCACCAGAAAGGAGCAGTGTGGAGGGCTTGGGCCAGTCATCCTGAAAGCAGAGCCCTCAACCCTCGCTGCCTCCGCCATGTTGGGATCCCTCCTGGCAGCCCAGGACCCACCTTGCTGCCTGGCCCTTCCTGTGCCCAGCCCTGCTCTGCCCCAAAGCTCCTACCCCAGGACACTCACGAGGGATCTTCTGGGACAGGGACCTCGATCTCCATTGCCTTCTCCTCCAGGACTTTGAGCATGTCCTGCGTTGGGGGCGTTCCCTCCCTGCGCACCTCTGCTGACATCACGTTCTCCATCCTTTCAGCCTGTTCGGCTTCCTCCTCCAGCTCAGCCTCCTCTTCCTCCTCTACATTCTCTTTCAGAACCTCCATTCTGGTAGTCTCTGGCTGTCCGGAGATGCTGTCTCTGTGGGCATGGAGATGGTCAGAGATGCGCGTGCCAGAGGGTTTCAGTGAGAGAGGGAAGAAGTGACCCCCTCCCCGGCTTTCCTTCATTCCAGAGAAAGCCTCTGGTACAAGCAAATTTCTAACACCTTCTACCCCTCGCAAATCCCATAGAGGCCACATGGGACTCTGACGCGGAGCCCCAGTGAGGGGAGGAGCAGGCAGCCCAGCGTCCCCACCGGGCTCTGCTGTCATGATGTTCGTTTTGACAGCTACCTTCTCTCCCTCGCAAGTGGCACCAGTGCTGCACAGGCCAAAGTTTCCTACTTAGATGTGCTTACGGACTCCAGTAAGGGACTTGGCTTAAAGAAAATTATTCTAAATAGCAAGAGGATAAAGAATACAGATGACAAGAAGGTGCCAAGTGAAACTAGAAACTGAGGCCTAGAGAGGGCACGGCGGGGCTGCCACAACAGCGCCTGGAAACAAGGTGGGTGCAGGAACACAGCCCAAGGGACCATCGTCATTTTGTGTCGAGGTGCCAGCTGTGCGTGAGTGATCACAGAGCAAAACCTCGCCAGGGTGGACTGCTCGCAGTCGACCCGAAGGTCCAGACCCCTTCTGTATGGCAGGACGCCAGCCTTATGCCCAGTCTGAAACACCCAGTGCTTGCGGGCAATAAGTGAGCAGAAGCTGCCAGGCAGTGGGTGAAAGGACTAAGCGTGGCAGGTGCAGGCCCATGGCCCCTCTCCTCTGCTTGCCCTGAACAGGAGCACAGAGCAGGAGGTGGGCAGCCAGGGAGGGACTGGGAGGAGCTGACGTCTGAGGACCACGTCTGCCTACCACGCACAGCAGAGCAGAGAGGCTGGGGACCCAGGGCCCCCACTGATGCTGTGGAAGCCCAAGTGACCATGGCAGACTTCCAGTGCATGTGGAAACTGCCTGGCCTTGTTCCCTATTGTGGGCCGCCGACTACCTTTCCAGCTGACCCGTCAGTCCCCTTCCTCCTGTCAGGCCTTTCCATCACCTGGCCTAAAATCTGCTTTCCTTACAAAAACAGGGCACAGGGCCAAAGAGGAGAAAGCTGGGCCCAGCTCACTGACAACGGGGTGCGGAGAGGGGTAGGGAGTGAAGCAAAAGAGCCGGGCCTCCCCAGATTCGCATCACCGCCGAGAGGAGCCAGGCATGAAATGGCAAAAAGGGCCGGGTGGGGTGGGGTGGGCTGGGGATGTGCCTGACACACATGCGCGCACGTGTGCACACACCCACCCACCTGGAAGCCTAGCACTTCCTTGCTCCCACAGTGCACCTCTGCCCGGGTGTCTTAGTTACTTTTTCATTGCTGTGACTCAATACCCGACACCCACAAACTTAAGAAAGGTTTACTTCAGCTGACAGTCTCGAAGGTCACAGTCCATTCAGAGGTGGCCGGCAACAATTGAAGTACAGGAGAGAGGCAGAGGTGGAGGCAGCTTTCCCGTACATCACAAACAGAAAGACAAGCTGAGGCTAGTTGAGACTCGT
>PVKB01002465.1:91680-279588 GCA_004027205.1 Ctenodactylus gundi
CCAGGAAGGCAGGTGCAGCTTATGTATCCTTTCAGGTCTCCGCCCAGTAACCAGTCCCTCCTGCATCCAGGTGTGGCCACTACACACCGTTAATCCTAACTTAACTGCAATCCACCCCTCCAGACCAGACCCCAATCCACCAACATCACATGGTTCCATTAAAATACATGAGACTTTTGGGGGACACTCCAGATCCTAATCACAACATTCCACCCTTGCCCCCACAAAAGACTCATGTCCTTCTCCCCATGCAAAATGCAGTTAGTCCTACAAGAGTCACCAAAGTCTTAAGAGTTTCAGCACTGCTAAAGAAATTCCAAATCCATAGTCTCCTCTAAGATGTGAGACAAACTTTCAAGCTGTGGGCTCCTGTTCAAACCAGAGTTAAGCACTTCCAACATAAAATGGCACAGGGCAAACATTTCCATTCCAAAAGGGATGAATAAGGTAATAAAAGGCAATAGGATCAGAATAGTTCCTAAACCTGGCAGGGTAAGTGTTAAATCCTGTAGCTCCATGTCCAGCAACTAGGGCAAACTCCTGTGAGGCATGAACTCCAAGGGGTATCGGTGGTCCCACCCCTGTGGCATTGCTGCTGACTGCAACCGCCATCTTCTCTCCTTTGGGCTGGATTCACTCACGGCCTGCTGCGTTTCTCAGCTGACAATCCGTGCTCCTGGCTTCTCCAAATTTTCAGGCTCTCCACTGGACCTTAGGCTTCTCCTTCACAATTTCACACATTGCCCTCCCAGGGGCACACTGCTTGGCCTCCAAGGCCTTCCTCTGAAACCTGGGTGGAAGCCTCCATGAACCCACAACTCTTGGGCTCTGCCAGCTTGTAAAGCTGGGACTGCGTGGATGTCTCCAAGACCCGCCACTGGCTTGAGCAGGAGTCTGGCTCCTTTGTGCCTCGGTTGCAGCAGCTTCTGAGTGCCTGGATTGTTGAACTCTGGGAAGCTGAACTCCAACAAACACTTCCCTCTTTGGCCCTACAGGGAGTCTTGGGGTACTCTTCACAGGACAAGAGCTTTTGCCTTTGCACCCTTTGATTGGTAAAGGGTGGAATCTTGCTGATTCCTGAGTCACTGCGAAGGCCTCCTTCTTACAGTCCTGATTCCAACTTCTTGGCTTTTGTTTGTTAGTCTCTTGAACAACCACATGCTTTTCTACTCCAGACTGTGAGCTTTTTACATCTGTTATCTCTGCCATTGGCTCCTGTCTTTCACTATAAAGCTGGCTAAAAGCCTCAAACAGTAGCCATGTAGCAGTTTTAACATCAGTCTGTCTTGAGATCTTCTCCACCAAAGTAAGCAGTCCACCAACCCTAACTTCAGTTTTAGGCAAAGTCTCTGGACAAGGGCAAAATGCCAACAAACTCTTTGCCAGAGCATAGCACACATGGTTTTTAGGCCACTTGCCAATAGAGTCCTCCTTCCCGTCTGAAACTTCTTGAGCCTGGCCTTTCCAATCCACACTTCTATCAGCATTCTGGTCTTCTGAACTCCGACCAGAATCTCCCCTCAAGCTCGGCTCAGAGCACTCAAAGGCTTCTCCAGCTTGCATCCCCAAACCTTTCCAAATTCCTCCTGCAAACTGGTTTCAAAGACTTCTAAGCCACATCTTCAGGTAAAGTACAGCAACGACCCCACTCCTCTGGTACCAATTTCTGTCTTGGTTACTTTTTCGTTGCTGTGACTCAATACCCGACACCCACAAATTCAGGAAAGGAAAGGTTTATTTTAGCTCACAGTCTCGAAGGTCACAGTCCATTCAGGGGTGGCCGGCAACAATCGAAGTACATGGCAGAGAGAGAGGTGGAGGCAGCTTCCCCGGACCAACAGGAAGCCAAGCTGAGGCTAGTTGAGACTAGCCCCTCCTCCAGGAAGGCAGGTGCAGCTTATGTATCCTTTCATGTCTCCGCCCAGTAACCAGTCCCTCCTGCATCCAGGTGTGGCCACTACACACCGTTAATCCTAACTTAACTGCAATCCACCCCTCCAGACCAGAGCCCAATCCACCAACATCGCATGGTTCTATTTAAATACATGAGACGTTTGGGGGACACTCCAGATCCTAACCACGACACCCGGCCACCTCTACTTCCTAGCAAAGTGAGGCACAGCTGCAGTCGGAACCTAGCTGGGTTAGGAGAAATTGGCTCTACAACAGCTGCTGCTGGCCCTGACTCGCCACTCCCCTCTGAGCCTCAGTATCTCCAATCTGAAAGGGAACGTACAGAGGCATGGCTCGGCGGCACAGCCCTTGCCTACTACATGCAAAGCTCTGGATCCCATCCCTGTATCACAAAAAAAGAGGGAAATAAAATTGCAAGTAATTTCATCGTGGTCCAGCCCAAGTTCAGGAGAGGGAGAGAGAGAGAGAGAGAGAGAGAGAGTGAGAGAGAGAAAGGAAGGGAGGCAGACAGATGTTTTCAGTCCAGTCCTGACACTCTGTGCTTAGGACTCAGGAGGGGCTAGACGTGCTTGTGGCTGGATGTGGCTGCCTGGGTCCCAAGCATGTCACCATTACCACTGAAGCCTCATGCCCAGCAGACCCTTTCATGACTCCAGTACCCTCGGGACAAATCTCAAACCAAGCAGCTGGGTCCATCATCAGACCCATGTGTCTGCCGCTCTACACAGAAAGGGTAAGCCCAGGGTGGGCAGCTGGTATAGTGGAGTACTACTAGAATGGACAGCAGGGGGTCACAGCCAGGCAGGTGGTCAGCCTCGGGTCGTTGCACCCCTTTGTCAGAGTGGAACTAGAACTAGACCAGCAACCTTTTGTTTCCTCCTTGGCTTTAGCCCACATTGGGCTGGGCAGTGGCTCTCAAAGTTCCCTAGACGTGCCCACCACAGGCACAACCGTCCCCAGCAGCAGCCTCCCCCTCCCTCCCTCCCCACATACACACACACACACCCCTTCGCCAGAAAGAACAGGGTTTGAGGAAAGCAAGAAGACACACCTTACCTCCTTCCCTCTTCCTCTCCCTTCTAGGCACAGTCTAGCCACCCCCAACTCTCTGCTCTCTCCCTACTCTCCTGGAAGGCTTTTCGCTCTGTTAGCAGTCTCCACGGTAACAGCAGAGGGCTGGTCCTGGGAGAGGGGCCTTCTGGGAAATGTAGTCTTTCATGATTGCCCAGGTCCACAGCCATGGTGGACTTATATACAGTGGACTCTCAAGCGCATAAGAACTGACTGGTAGTTAAGCTGTCAGGAATTTTTATGAGTCAGTTGTCAAATACAGAATAATTAAATGATAAAACCCTAAGGAAGTAGTTATTAAAAACAAAAGAACACATACCACTTTCTGTGTTGCTCTATTCTGCTGTTGTCTGTGCTCTTGAGTCATCTTGAGTGGTGTATCATTTCTGTACCATGGAAATGCTACGTGGAAAGGAGCTACTTTGCATCTCTTCCCAACTTCCACTCGGCAATATCAGAGCAACAGTTTAAAACTGGGTGTGGAGTTATTTACACCCTGGAAACTGGCAAGTGATACACCTTTTTCTCTCAGGAAGCCAGTTGTTAAACATCTGTCTTCCTGTGAGCACTGGAGTGTAGAATGTGGCCTTCACCGAGATAGGCAGAATTCCATGTGGATCCTGCCTGCGTGGCTGACTACGTGGGCAGCCAAGCTGCCTGAGTGCTGGGTTCTAGTCTAGCTGGGACTCTAAAGTAGTAGATACAACCCCAGACCAGGATAGCTCATCTATTAGGTTAGCATTCCAAGAAAATATTTATTTTGAGTTTTTTTTTAAAGCTCAGGGGAGGGAATGGAGGGATTGCTCAGTAGTAGGATGCCTGCCTAGAATGTATGGGTCCATGGATTCAATCTCTGCCACTGCATGCATGTGCACACACACAAATGCATGCATACATGCACACATGTGCAAACCAGAAGGAAAATGAATAGAATAATAATAGATGAGCCCACCCTGAATTTTACTCATTTATGTGCCAATTTAGACATAAAAATATAAATTTTTCTCTCTTGTTTTTGGAGAAAGAAACCTATAATGTCACAAAGTGGCCCTGTGGGGAACTAGAATTGAGTCCAGAAAAATGCTGTCAGTATCCTAACAAGATTGTATAGTTGTTATTATTGGTGGAAACTTAACAATTGCCTTAATTCTGAATAATAAAGAGTGGTGTTTTCCCTTCTGATTGAAATAGTAGGCAAACTATGAAAATGAAGTGTGGAGGTTATCAGTCACACATTGCTCGTACTGTAACAAAATACCTGAGACAACAAACTTGAAGAAGAGAAAAAAATTATTTTGACTCACAGGGTTTTTGTTTTGTTTTTATTTGTTTGTTTGTTTTTAACAGGGTCTCACTCTGTAGCCCAGGCTGGTCCTGAACTCAATATGGAGCCCAGGCTGGCCTTGGACTCACCACAATCCTCCTGTTTCAGCCTTTCAAGTGCTGGGATTATAGGCATGTACCACCACACCCGGCTTATGTGGTGCCGAGGAACTGAACTCAGGTACTTTGTGCTTGACTTAGCACTTGCTAGGCAAGCATTTTAACCACTAAGCCATTCCTCCAGCCCCTGGCTCGCAGTTTTAAAAGTTTCAACCCATGGTTGGTTGTTACTTTTTTAGAATATCATGATTGGAGTGTGGTCCCATTCATCCCAGGACTGGGAACAGAAGAGTGAGAGAGGAAGTCTGGTTTCACAATCCCCTTCAAGGCCACATCTCTAAAGTCCTAAGATCTCCTTCTAGGTCCCATATCTAAAAGGGTCCACCATACCCGACTAGCTCTACAGGCTGAGGATTGAGTCTTTAACCACATGGGCCTTTGGGGAATATTCCAGATGCAAACAATAGCACAGGCTAAATTAGATGGAGGGAAAGAAAGCTCCTGGAGCAGCACGTAATCATCAGGCTTGGTGCACTGTGCTTTGTCGTGGTGGAGATTGCATAGGGTAAAGGAAGGGAAGAAAGAGGGTAACGGGCAACAGGTAATGTGCTAGGCTGATGGAATGAAAAATAGGTTTTGTGTTCCTCTTTTCCATGCAACATTTCACTCCTTTCACATATTTATTGCCTTCTCTCTCCATATTCCCATTCCACAAAGGCAAACATTCTGATGTGTATTTTTGTCTCCCATGTACACCATTTTGCATGCTGGCCCTTTTCATGTATGGAAATGATACTGTGTTCATCTACCTCTGTCGCTCAGATTTTTACCAAGTGCTGTGTTTTTAGACCCATCTCTGCTTCTGTGGTCCTTGCAGCAGTGGATGCCCAGTGTTGTTGCAGATCCGCTTTCTTTCTAGATCCTGAAAAACACAGCAGCTCTGAGATTCTCCAGGTACATGGTTTTCCATGGAGGTTTCAACCTGCACAGGGCCTGTAACATCTCCAGGCATCAATATCGCTGCTTGGGTTGAAGCCTGAATCACTGAAGGATCAAATGTGTTTCCGAACACGTAGAAATTAATCCCAGCCCTTAAAGAGCCAAATTCTTTGAGCCCTCACGCGAATTTCAGAAACAACCCCCGTTACAGACAGATGTATGTGGGTAGAGCATCACCTTACTACTGACCTCTGTATGTAAGTTCCCTTGCACAAATTGTGTTACTGCAAGCAGATATCTGGAGCTGAATGAAGTTATAAAGAAAAATGGTTTATTGAGTCCATATTCTGGAAGTTCACGTGTGTGTTAGTTACTTTCTCATTGCTGTGACTCAATACCCGATACCCACAACTTAGGGAGGAAAGATTTATTGTAGCTTACAGTTTCAGAAGGTCACAGTCGATTCATAGGTGGGCAACTGGAAAATGATGGAAGCATATGGCAGAGCTGGAGTGGAGGCAGGGCCAGAGCCAGAGCTCCAGCAACAGAGATTGTCACAACATGGAGGATCAGAGAGAGACTGGGAGGAAGGGTGGAACAGCACAAGCCCCTCCGGGTCAGGCCCCACACACCCACGCTTCCAGCCAGGCCCCACCTCCCAACCTTACACAGTATCCACACGAACGTGAGGTTTTGGGGAGACATTCCAGATCCAAACCACAACAATGTGTCTACACCTGGTGATGGGCATCTGGCTGGCAGTCTCAAAGAAGCAAAGGACATCACACATCAAGAGTTAGGAGCTCACGCATGTGTCCTGGCTCGTGTCTCTCCTCTTCTTCCTCTTCTCTTTCTCCTTCTCATTGGTGGTTGAACAGAGTCTCTGCACTGAGCTGCATCCCAAGCTTCCCTGCCCCTCCCCCCACATCTTTTATTTTCTATTTTGAAACAGAGTCTCACCAAGATGTTCCAGTAGGACTCAAATTTGCCATCCTCCTACCTCAGTCTCCCAAAGTGCTGGGATTACAGGTGTGCACCGCCAACTCAGTTATCTCTCACTTATAAAAGCAACAGGATTCAATCACTGAGGCTCTACCCGGTCACCTTGTCTAACTCTAATCACCCCCCCCTCCCAATGGCCCCACCTCTGAATTAAGGCTTTACCCTTAATGCCTCCCACTGGGGATGATATTCCAGCACATGACCCCCATGGGACACTCAAACCATACCCAAGTAAAAGCTTTGCACTCACCACCTGGGTTTGGTGCTTCTTTCTTTGGCCTCCCAACCAGCCCTATCTCTGTGGCCTGGGACGCTCCTTGAGGGAAACTCTTTTGCCTCTGCTTTCTGGGCAACTTCAGCTGTGGGCTGGGCCACATAGAATATCAGTTGATCTGCCACCCCCTCCTTTCCACTACAGATGATGAACACTGTTGTGTTGTCGGTCACGTCCCTCCTAGGCCTGGAGCAGTGTTCCTTTGGGATCAGTGGAGCAGGATGGCTTCCTCCATGGCTGCCTCGCTAAGCCAGCAGCTAAGGCAGCCTGGGCACTCCCATCCTGTAGCCACATATCTGCCATTTTGGTTTCCCTGTTCCTGCTGTTGACAGTGTCTAGCTTGCTAAAGTTTGCCAGTTTACTGGGGACACCAGGAGATCCCACCACCATTTTCATATGCAGCCATTTCCTGATGGTGTGTAGGTACCTTCCTGTGCCAACTTGTTAGTTTTCAGTGTTTCCTCCTGTGAAATTGTAGAACAGCTCAACCCATTCTTTCTCTACCAGGCAAGTGTCCTTGGTTGATTTGCAAGATTTCTAATATTTCTTTGTCCTTAGTTTTAGATCTTGCAAATATCTTCCCCCTTTCTGTCACATGCGTGTGAACATTGTCCATGGTGTCCTTCAGCAAACAGAAAGCCTCTCGCTTGATATAACTAAAGGTATTGGCATAAGGTCTGATGTTCTGTGGAATTTTTAAAATAGATCAAACCTTAGGACTTTCATACTGAATTGTGTCCCCAGTTCTTTTTATTTTTTGTTTTGAGACAGGATCTCACTCAATGACTAAGTCGCTCAGACTGAGCTCGTGTGCTCCTCCTTCCTCAGCCTCTCAGAGTGCTGGGATTCTAGGTCTGTTGTGAATTTTCCCTTGAGAGGTACTTCCTGATCACAAAAAATACTGTCCTAAATTAACTTTATAGTTTTGCCTCCTCTGATCAGACCTTTAACCCACTTGGAATCCATCTGTGTGTGAGGGATTAGTAGGAATTTGATTTCATTTTTTTCCTCCATATGATGAACCAGTTTCCAATATGACTGGTAACAACCCACCCTTCTTGGCAGCGCCACCTTTGTCTTTACTAAGTTCCACAGGTGTAGGTGGGCCTGCCGCTGAGTACTGGGCTCTGTTCCACTGGTCTTGTTTCTTATCCCTGAGCGGCCTCTACGCTGAATTCATTTGTAAAGGACTTCAGACCTTTTGTTGCATATTAAAGTCTGAGAGCACAGAGCAAATACATCTTACTTCCTACATGTTTATTTTATGGGACTAAAGACACTTGGGCAGAGGGAGAAGCGGGCAAGAGCCCTGGTGGAGATGGGCTTCCTTCTGCACAAGTGGGGGTTAGGACAAAGTTCTGGCTTGGTCACACTCTCACCGGGCCAGGGGACAGCCACTGGCAGTCCGGCCAGCCGGCACCTCTTGTGGTCATTTCCTCTGTCAACTCCGGGCAGCTGCTGCTGTCCCTGCTGTGCAGGCCAGGAGGAGAGGGGCTGGCTGCAGGGCTGGCTGTGCTCCCCTCCTCCAACACCAGCACTGCCGGGCAGTGACGGAACCGTGTCCGTCTGGTCTGGCTGTGAGGCCTTACTGCCTCTCAGCTGGTCACTGGGAGCTGATTGGAAAGTGGACTGACAATGAGGGACTCAAGCTGCTCAGCCCCGGCTCTTCCTGGGTTGGACAGCCAGCCCCCTCCCAATGTTAGCCACCCATCCACCTGCTCCAGGAAGCCAGGCCACCAGGACACACCCTTTGGTTGGTCCCACAGCCTACTAGGGATGTCTGGGCAAGCTGCAGCCCAGGGTTTCCAGATACTTAGGGCGGAGGCCAGTCTGGGAAGAGGAGCCACCATCCAGAGAGGCCTCACCGTAGCTTTACACGGGAGAAGAGGCTTTGGTGGGCAGTACGCAGGTCTCTGGGCCTCCATTTCCACATCCCCTTCTTTCTGTCAAGGGGACTTGGAGGGGGCAGGGGCGGCCACCGGCTCTTGCTGAGTCAGTGTCGGACACTTTATTTTTTGTCACATCACCTAATACTCTCAGGAAGACACAAGAACTTCATAATTTCCATTTTATGGAAGGGAAAAACTGAGGCTCAGGGAGATGATGGCACATGCTCAGAGTCACACAGCTCCCGAGTCAGACACAGAAGGGAGCAGCTGCTTCTCAGATTGCTCGGGCCACCAACTCAGAGATGCTGGGGCTCAGGCAGCCAAGGCCTACAGTGTTGAGAAACAGATGACTGTGACAATAAGTCCCCCAAAGCCCCAACTTTGTCCACAGAAACACAGGATGGCTCAATAGTCACCATGTCCACACCCCAGGATTTCCTTTCCAGGAACAGAGGCTTGCGTAAAACACAGACCTGCCTTCCTGTCTTTAGAACTCTGGTTGCTGGGGGTGGGGGAGGCGGAGCAAGCAGCATCCCAAATTAGGCCTCTGCATCCCCCAGGAAGGGAGGCCCACAGCTGGGGGCCGAGGGAGCATTTGATGATGATAGTGACTCCCACCTGTAGACAGTCCATAGTGATGTGGGAGACTCCAGGTGATTGGGCAGGGATAAGGGTGGCCAGCTAAGGCCAGAGTGGCTCTGTGAGCTTGTGGGGAAGGTCTGGGGAGGGGACAAATGCTGTCTTGGAGCAGGCAGGCGTGCTGTCTCTCCCCAGCTTTCTTTCTCTGTGTACTAGTTGTCCACTGCGCCTCCATCTGCCCATCTTAGCCTCTACCTGTACTATGTCTGCCACTTCTTGCTTTCTACTTACTGATAAACCTACTTGCAGTTCGGAAACAGAAACCCAGCTACTGAACGTGACATCCCCAACCTAGGGTGACCAGGTGTGTCCTCTTGGCTCAGACTACTGCAAGTACATCCATCTGCTCAGCCAATAAGCAGCTATTTGTGCCGATTTTCCTGGACATGGGCCAGCCCTGTGCTCAGCCTGGACTGGTGAGCGAGGCTGCCCAGGGCCCTGCTCTCAGGACTTCAGGCCCTGGGGAAGCACCATGCGTACCCTCTCCTTGCTCACCTCTTGGCCCCACAACCTGAACTAAGAGGTGTGCAGAGCCCTGTCCCACTGTCCCTGCAGTGACAGCAGATCAGAGGTCTGGCAGTCAGGTGGGGCATCAGGAGCTTTCTCCAGATAACACACACACTAAATAGTATTCTCAGAAACTCACTGTCCCCAGGTACCTCAGGGGCTGGAGGTTGCCTGAAGGGTGGGGTCTCTGTTGGGGTGGGCAGAGACTAGGGCAGGCTGAGTGGAAGGATCATTTCACTCCCAAAATTCGCCTCCAGGTCACAACTCTCCCTGATCCCCAGGGGACAGTGACCTTCTGAATCCTCTCCCCTTCTCCAGCCAGGGAACAGGCAGCAAGACAGCCACCACATTGTGACAAGGAGAAGGAGAGGCTGGGGCTTCTCCAAGGGGCTGTGCCGACAGTCTTCCTTCTTTGGGCTTAGGCTCCTGCTGAGATCAGAAGGCGGGCAATGGCAGGGTGCAACTGCTTTGTTAGGGGACAGGGTAGGGACAAGGCAAACGTTTGCTGTCCATGGGGCTCAGGGATGTGAGAACTTTAGGTTCCCACAAACCCACATTTGTGAACTCTGGGTCCCCCAGATGTATCTGGGTGGGACATTTGAGATGACATAGGCCAGCCTGGTCCCCATCTTCCCCCTCACCAGCCACATGGTACAGAGAACTGGGCAACTGAGGCCAAGGTAGGCAGGGAGCCACCGAGGCCACCCAGTGAAACAGAGCCAAGTGGGACAGCAGGGCTGCGTCGTCTACTCCTGAGAGACGGAGTGGACCTGGTCCAGGCGGGCAGTGCCAGAGGAGGAGGCTGTGGAGCTCTGTCTCGGGAAGTAGAGGACAAAGAACCAGCAGAAGATGAAGACACCTGTGGAGACAGGAGTGCCTCAGTGACCCCGGGCTGCCAGCAGCGGGATTGGAGGCCCAGTGTCAATATTCAAGAACTTACGAAAAGCCAGGAAAAATGAAAACTTATCTGGAAACAGAGCCACATAGAAATCTTGGAAATGAAAAGAGATCTTGAGATAAAATATGTGCGCACATCTATCACAAAGAAGAAAGAAAAATAAAAGAATATAAGTGCTACACGATAATGAGAGTGTTGAGTGGCATCCAGTGGGCAGTTAAAATGCATGAAGGGTTCTGTGGTACCTGAAGGAAGATAGAAATACCAAACAAGGACAACGGGGGACAGCCCCGGTCTCCTGGATCTGCCTCTGCACCATCTAGAGTGCCGGGGTTCCTGATGACTCCCTCGGCAGGGTGAGTTGTCTTCCGTCCCGTTCCCTTCAGACAGGCATGACGCCCTTTGGAGATGTGCATAAATAAAGGAGCAAGGAAAGGAGGTGCGGGAAGGAACTTGGGACCCGCTCCGTGGGCTCTTTTCTTTTCCTGGTACCTCAGAGGAAGGACCCAGCTGGCCCAGGTTAGCAGATATAGTAGTCATTTTCCCTCTACTTTGACAGGTCCTTAGACAACCTATGCATGCCATGTGGATCAAATCACATGATCTTGCCATCATGGTTGCAGCTGATTGGACCCAAAGATGGTCACCTGACTTAGAAGGTTATGTAGTTAAGACAGCCATGTTAGGCAGCCATTTTGGCCATGGGGAGCAGTGATTATGACAGAAAACACCTAGCTGCAGAACAAAAAGGAAACAAAAGTCTGATTTTGTTTGGGTGGCTTCTCCCAGTGGTGGTGCCAGGCTCTCACGAATCAGCCACCCTGGCTGCTCTGGGTCCTAAGAGAGCCCCAGATATTTAAAATCAGTACCTTTGAGCTGAGCATGCCTGTGGGATCCTGATTCTTGCAAATGCCCTCTCCCCCAGCTCCCAGCACCTCTTGGTGCCCACAGGGCAGCTTGCGGCCTCCCAGGTCAGGAGTCTCACCTTGCAGGGAGTTGAAGAGAGCGAAGATATAGATGGTGGACAGGCCCAGGGGCGTGAGGATGGCCAGCCCCCAGGTCACGCCCACCAGGCTCGAGAGGCCCAGCACGGTGAGGACTGCCTTCCAGTTCTGCCCCTGCTGCTTGCCGGCAGTGACACTGGGCAGAGTGAAGATCCTCCAGGCCACCAGGGCCAGCACCACAGCACCAAAGAGGAAGGTGATGAGGAAATAGCCATGGACCGTGGTGTAGAGGGCAGGTTCTTTCTGGAACCAGCACCTGGAGAAGGAAGGGGGCTGCTAGAATGGGGGCAGACAGCCCCTGACCTGCAGAAGCCCCAGGAAGTCTTCCCTGGCTGACCTTTGAGCACCAAGAAGATGCCTCCTTCACCTCATTTCCACCCCCTGTCCCTACTGTCCTGCTGGGCTCGGGGCCATGCACAGGCTCCAGCCTGGGGTCTGCTTAAACCACCGGTGCGAAAAAGCAGATTTGACTCCAAAGGCATATTTTGTTTGCCCCATGTTAGGTTGTAAAGAGCTTGAACTAGTAGCTGCCCTTGGTATCAGAAGCTTGGCATAAACACCTACAATCAGGCTTCCTTCTAAATCCACACATCTGGTGGCTCTGTGGATACCCTCCTGGAGGAGAATAACTAGGTCTCCCCTAGACTGATGATGTGCTTGCTCTTACATGACCTGTTTGGCCTCTGCGGACCCTGAATTTGAAGTCTTGCAGACAGTCCAAGCCCCCACCAGCGCCTCCCCACGGAGGGCCAGTGGTGGGCACCCCAGGAAATCATTGTGTAGCAGCCTGGAGGCTCAGCCGAGATTCCCTGTTCCCTGTGGAGAGGCCTGCATGGGTGTGTCCCTCAGCTCTCCCATTGTGCAGACGAGAAGACTGAGGCCTGGCAGAGGGCAGGCTTGCCCCTGATTCAGCTGCAGCAGTCGGGAAAGAGACCCTGTTGGGCAAGTCGTACCCCCGCAGGCACCTGGATAAGGAGGCTCCTGGAGGCTGAAATCCAGGACTCCCTGTTGTCATCAGGGTGAGCGCTGGGCATGGGAGAAAGTCATCTTTCTCATTTTGCCTAAAGGCGTGACAGGAGCCAGCAGTGGCCGGCTAGAGGAGGACCTCCGGCTCCCCGGCTTACGTCTGCCTCTCCCTGCTTGGCCCTCCATCCCATTTCCTTTCTTCTCTCTGGGCCTCAGTTTGCTTCTGTGCCATAGCTAGCTGGCTCTGAAAATCTGTCTGGCATTGGCATTCTTGTTATCTCTGTGTGGGACCCCCATCTGCCCGCCAGCTCCAGCCCTGGCCTGGCGGGTTGCAACTCACAGCTCCAGCAAGATGCGGTTCTCCTGGTCTCGGATGGTGTAGACGCCATAGCTGTTCGCACTCCCAGTACCGATGACCACTAGAGCAGGCAGGCCTGGTCACAGGGAGAGCAAGTGGGCATTGCCAGGGCCCCCGGATGTGTCCTCCTCTGACTCACCGCCAGCTGCCCTTCCCTCAACTCCCAGGCTTGTCTGAAAGGGATCCTCCCTTTGTCCCCAAGGTGACTTCTCCTCTGGCTTCTCAGGGACAGCCAGGCCCTCTGTCCACTCGGACAGCACCTACCCCAGCCTGCCAGGCTCAGCTTCAGGAAGTAGTGGCTAAAGTAGGTGTTGAGGACCCTGATGGAGAGTAGGTAGAGGTGGAAGGCTTCCAGGCCCATCCAGGTGAAGGTGCAGAGCAGGAGGTAATGGAAGACAGCACCGCAGACCCAGCAGGAGGTGCTGGACCCCTGTGGGCTGCTCCCCACGCTGACCAGGAAGGTTAGGTTCAGGAGGAACAGGCTGCTGCTCAGAGCCAAGTGGATCTTGGGGGCATCTTCTGACTTGAATCTCTGCAGAGAGGTCCTGGGGAAGAAGGGCCAGTCAGGGGACCCAGGGGCCACAGCGCAGTGGGGAACCCGGCCCTGTCCATGCCTCCGCCTCCGTGCCACCCTGCCACTGCCTGATCGTCCTGCTTCTGTCCCTGCCAGCATTCACAGTGGGAGCCCCTCACTCCCATGACCCGCAGGGCCCTGTCTGCAAAATCTGTCCCCAGTTTCATTCCCGACTCCGTGTTTTAACTCAGGGTGGGGAAACCTTTTTCTGCCAAGGGCCATTTGTATATGTATGATATCATTTGCAGGCCATATAAAATTGTTAACTTAAATATTAGCCTGTTATATTTGGTAAAACCTTTAACTAATTCACCCCTATTCAGCCTGAAACTGAATCACTTGGGTGTGGACTTGACTGGGCAGGACCAGTATGTGGCCTGCAGGCCAGGCGTTCCCCACCCTGGTGGCGTAGCCTGCCACCCCCAGGCACCCCTCCCACACTCCGCAAGCCCTTCCCCTTTCTCTCGAGCCTCTCTTGCTCCTCGGCTCCACTCCCATATTGCCTTCAACCCCCATCCTGGAGTGTTGGCTTCTAGGGAGGCAGTTTCTGAACGTCCTGAGCCCAGGCTGACTTGGTCGCTCCCCAGCAACACCACAGAGCTCTCCACCTCCCATGTCCTCCCAGGCCCTGGACTGCGGTCCTGGCCCAGTGGGCAGGAGGGCCCTGAGGGCCTGGGTTGGGTGAGGGGATGGACATGTGAATGGGTGAGGGAAGCCTGGGATGTAACAGAAAGAAGGACTCAGAGAGAGATAGGGACTTCCACAGAGTCCCAGAGCCAGGGGTGAGACTCCCTGCCCAGCACTTCCTTAGAGGGCTCCTCCCTATCCCTGTCCCCACTCAGAATTCTGACAAATCAGACCCAACACTTGAAGAAGGGGAGCTTGGGGTGGCTTGGAGAGTCATAAAGGACAATAGTCACTTCCCTGAGTTGCCACGCCCCACTCTTGGGAACTAGTGACAATTCTTTCTAGTGCTCCAAGCCCAGCTCATAGGGTCCAGCACCACATCCAGCTGGCAAGTCACGCTGAACTTGTTGGGAGGGGGGACAGTATCAGGCCAGGGCTCGGAGGGACGGGGGCGTGGTAGCACCACTCACACATGGCGGTTGGCCTGTGATGGAGTGGGTGCTCGTGAGAGCTCTCATCAAGGGCATGTGGTGATGGAGGAACAGGGGCATGTGAGAAAGGCAGTGGGGGAACCCTAGAATGGGGGTGGGCACTCAAGGCTGCTCCAGGTCAGGCTCAGTGAGCCTGGGCTGCAGGAGCAGGGAACAAGGCAGGCTGGGGGCAGCTTCTGGCAGCACTAGGGCTCCTCAGCTACGGCCTGGGCCCGGGAGAGCAAGGTAATGGTGCCCTGTGCTTTCCCTGCCTGTCCTGCACCTGCTCCCTGCTCACGTGACCCAGGTGGCCCTGGAGAATACCCTTCCCCACGCTCAGCTGTGAAGTAAGGGGAAAGTGGTAGCTGGCTTTCTGCTAGGTCAAACCCAAGAGCAGGCACAAGGCCACCAGGGCTCCCCTTCCCTTCCCCACAGTGGCTGTGTCCTGTTACATATACACACACAGCAGGCAGCACCACGTGTGTGTGACCTCCAGAGAGCCCTGGGCCCGCACTTGGTTAACACTCTGCTGTTGCTATTGTGATGCTCTGGATCATTTTGTTGTTTATGGTACTGGGAGATTGAACTCTGGGCCTTTGCACTGAGCCACACCCCAAACCCCTTTTTCTTTTTGCTATGAGGCTAGGTCTCACTAAGTTGCTAAGTTTTCCAGGCTGGGCTAGAACTTGATATCGGTGTGAGAGCACACCACGAGGGTGCGTTCTACCCTGCCCTGCCGCCTCCCTGAGGATGTGGGGTGGAGGCGGGGTCACCCACCTCAGGACAACATAGAAGATGATGGCAAAGATCAGGAAGATCATGGAGACCCCACATCCAGCCTGGGAGATGCGTGTAAGGAGCTGCACTGTGGGCTTGTCCAAGATCGGCCTCTGTGGAAGCAGGATCACATCATCTGGGGGCTAAGCTCATGATCCCCAAAGGTCTCTGCCCCACCAGACCGCTCTGGGGTGAGGGTGGAGGGGCTGTTACCAGCAGCAGGGTGAAGAAGGTCAGGTGGTCGCAGTGGCACAGGGTCTTCTCGGCTCCCTGCTCTGTGGAGCAGCCCTGGGAGTCCCAATCTCCTGTTTGCCCAGCAGAGAAGAAAAGGGGAGGGAGAGGAACGTCACAGAAGGGAGAGAAAGAGCCTCCCTGTCTCCCCCCGGAGAGGGTCCTCCAGGCCCTACCTTGAGTCATGTCCCAGAACACACAGGTGAGGGTCATGTTCTGAAACCAGAGGGTGGTTGTCAGGAGAGAGGAAGGAGGAGAGACTCGGCAGGGGTAATGGGGAAGAAGGAATAGCTAGCCTGTGTATGCTAGGCAGAAGGCACTCCCATGGGCTGTGCAGGAGTGTCGACTGCATCACCTGATGTACCCTGGGCCAGTGTCCATGGACACAGGTACGGCATGGGGCTGTGGGGATGTTTGTGTGTCTGTGCACGTGAACCTTGAGAGAGCTTTATGCCAGCAGGGGCAGGATGCCGAGTGTGCCCAAGTGGGCTCCCCAGGTCCTCGTGTGCACCTCTGTGAGTACGTGGGATTGTCTGAAGGCACATGTGTACATGTGCACAGTTTGTCTGTGTCCCTGGGCACAAATGTGTGCATGTCCCTACTGGCTTTTCCTAGGTAGATGTGGAAAGAGGTCAGAGGGCATGGTTCCCATGCATCTCTGCTTAAAGCCCATATGTTGAAGTGTGTCCACCCGCCCGTCTGTCTTCAGTGAGTGCTGGGTACAGGTGGGGTCTTACAGGGTGGTGACGCTGGTGGGAGAAGGTGATCTCCACAGGCTCTGACAGCCCGGTGATGGACATTTGGCCCACACTCAAGCCTACCACATGGTTGTTCAACACTCTGCCACTCTCTTCCTGGAGGAGCCTGGGACCCTGTGAGGAGAGATGGGGTAGGTCTGGCTACAGGAGAGATTGCCCCAAGCCACCCTCGTCGGGGGTCCCAAGAGCCTGCAGGACCTATAGCTTTTGCCTAGAGGATAGAGTCTGAGCCAAAGGGACCAGGGTGCCCTAAGGGTAGAGGCAATCTTCTTCCTACTACTCTCTGTGGTACCCCCTTCAGGTGAGCCAGGCCTTAGGCTCCAAACCAGCTGCCTACAAAGCCACGCACCTGTCAGCCCTCCATCACTGGCCTCCAGGGCCTTCCCACCCTCCTAACCACAGAGGCCAGGGGGAGGCCAGCCCAGAGATGAGTGCCTCCAGGTGCAGGAGCACCCCGCTCTCAGGACACACAGGTCCGCACATTGTTTGCATGGATGTGAGTGCACTTGCTTGTGTGGATGTGTTCACACCTGAGTATGCATCACCACACACACACAGAAACAAAACAGCGTGTGTGGGTTTGTGCGCACACAGAACATACAAGAGTGTATGATGAACACACTTGAGCACGGCTGTGGGGGTATCAGGGTGAGTCTGCAGTCTGCTACTCCAGAGGTGACTCTGGGAGACTGGACGGCTTGTAGACACTTCCTGGAAGCTTTTGGCCAGCTCCCTCAACTCCATAGACCCAGAGTCTCCAGTAGGGACAGAGGGGACATAGACCTTAGTGAACCTAGCATGGAATCTTTCAGCTTCCCTGATTCCCTGGCAGGCTTCCACTCACCTTGAAGAAATTCCCCAGGCTGATGTCCAGAACTGTTATGGCCAATGGGACCATAGGCCTACTGCCCGGCAGGGATCTGAAAAAGCTCTTGGGAAGACGGACTCTGTCAGGGGGCACATCTTCACCCTTCATCACCTGCCTTGGGATCTGCAGCAACAGACACAGTGGCTTTTGGCACAGGTTCTGCCAGTGCCCCAGTTAGGAAGAGGACTGAGACTGTCAGGACTCTGAGAGGCAGGACACCAGGGTCCAATCCAGACTCTGCTCATCATAGGCTGCGGGCCCCAGGACAAGCAGCGGCCTATATAGACCCCACTTTTCCCAATATGGACAGCAGAGCTAACTATGTGCCTGGGTGGCCACCTGCCAGGCTTTGGAGTGACGACACCCAGGCCAGCTCAGTTTGCAAACGTGGAGGAGACTGGCTGTGCTGCTTTGGGCCACAGTCCAACAGCCCCTCTTATCCCAGGGCTTGAGGGCAAGGCTGCCTTCTGACTTGGAAATAGATGGAAAGAACAAACCCACCTGGAAGAAACTCGGGAAAGAGAACAACAAGGCAGAGATGAAGGAGGTAAGAATTTACACAGAATGTGAAATCCTTCCTGACCAATAGCACATTTTTATAAAACCAAGAATGGCCAAGATATTAGATTAAGCTTCAGTGGAGAGCAGATAGCATATACTTATTTTCCCCTCTCCCAGGATCCCCCAGGGCTGGATCCTGCTCCTGTCTGGTCCCCACATCAGAAGCACCCCATGTGTCCTGGGACTGGGGAACTAACAGCTGCAGTTGAAGGCCCCAGCTCTCTCCTTCCCAAGCCAGACTTTGTCAAAAGAATACGTGGGTGGCCTCTGTGGCTAGTGTATCCCTAACAAGGAACTGAGAATGGGCCTGTCTGTCTTTCATTTCCCCGTCTCCAGACAGACTGACAAGAGACCTGAGGACAGATGGCTTGTCTGGCTCCCTGGACCCCACCCACAACTTCATTCCCCCACAGAGACTGGAGACCTACTGAGTCGCTGCACCAAGAATTCCCCAGGCACTATCCTACTTGTGCCTCTCAGTCATCTCAGGAGTGGGCGATAGCTTTATTATTTTCCAGGGGACAGAAACTGAGGCTCAGAAAAGTGATTTGCGCATGATCACAACAACTGATAAGAGGCAGAGCTAAAATTTGGATCTGTACCAGTGTAAATCCAGAGTCCTGCCACCCAACCACTTGGTGCTCGTCCCCTGGCTTCCAGTGTGTTCCTTGGGCAGCAGGCATTGTAGACTTGGAGGAGCCTGACAGGTGAGTTTAGAGGAGGATTCGGAGGCCCAAAGAGGAAGTGGAAATTCCTGGAGGACATCTAGCACAGTGGCACAAAGGGCAGGACCAGAATCCAGGTCTCCTGGCCTCAGTTCGTGACCTCCCACTCTGGACCCACTCCTGCGGTTAAGTCACTAGCACCCACTAGCCAGGTGGAAGAGCTCTGTCGAATGGGGCCTGGGAAGGTGAGGCTTTGACGGCCCCAGCACAGGTTGTGCCTCTGTCAGAGTGGTGAAACGCATGCTGAGGAAAACAGGGTGAGAGCCAGCTAACGGGCCTGGGGAAGTCTTCACCTGGGCGGGCATCAGAGAAAAGAGTAGGTCTTCTGAGGTGTCCGTGCTGACATTCTGGACTAAAGACTTCACAAAAGTCCTATTCACCGTCTTCATCCCGTTCTCCACCAGGTAGGACTCGTAGTGTTGCCAGTGTCTGCAAGGGAAGGGGCCGGGGATCCAGGAGCAGTGTCTTCCAGATGAGTTACCCACTCATCAAAATGCCAACATATTTTCATTACTCCAAAAGAAAATCCCCATACCCCTGATGCGGACCCTTCTGCCCCTTCCCGCAGCCCCCGACAGCCATTAGATGTGCTTTCTGTCTCTGTACATTTGCCCATGGAATAACTATCTGTGTAGCATTTTGGGTCTGCTTTCTTTCACTTAGCATAATGTTTTCCATATTCATCTATATGACATGGAATCATGTATCATTATTTTATTCCTTTTAATAGGAAAATATTATTTTACTGTGTAGATGCACTACATTTTTGTTAGGCATTCTTCTGTAGGCAGACATTGGGATCTTTTTTTAACCTATGAAAGTGCTGGTGTGAAAATTTAAATTCAAAACTTTTATGTGAAGACTTGTTTGAAATTCTTATGAGTATATCCATAGGAAGAGAATTTCTAGGTAATGTGGTAATTCTGTGTTTAGCTTCTTTTTGGGGGGTGGGGTGGGATAGGGTCTTACTCTGTAGCCCAGGCTGGTCCCAAATCCATTATGTAGCCCAGGCTAGCCTTGGACTCACAGCAATCATTCTGCCTCAGCCTCCTTAGTGCTGGGATTACAGGTGTCCGCCACCACTCCCAGCTTTAGGTGGTGCTGAGAAATCGAACTCAGTGCCTTGTGCTTGCAAGGTAAGTGCTCTTTAACCACTGTGCCATTCCTACATCCCTGCGTTTAACTTCTAAAGGAGCCACCGAACTCTTTTCCACATGGTTTCATTGTACCTCACACCAGCAATGTATGCAGACTCTAATGTTTCCATATCCGTTCCAGCAGTTACTATTTTTCACTCGTTTTATTTTTAATTATAGCCACCAGCACGGGTGTGAAGGGTGGAGGATGTCACTGCGTTTTTTGTTTGCATCTCCCTAGTGGCCAGTGATGCTGAGCATCTTTTCACGTCTGTTGTCTTTACGTTTCTTATTTTACACATTTCAGCACAACTGTTAGGTGCTAACTGAATACTGAACATTCACTTTCGAAACTGTACGGGAATGGACCGCATGGGAACAGAACTGGTGTTGGAACCACCAGAGACAAGAGGTAATCTCCCCCGCTCCCTTTTTTCACTTTGCCTTTGTGCCCGCCTAAGGATGGCGCTGGAGCTCTCCGTGGTGCTGAAATCGCGCTGCCTCTCGGGTCCTTTTTCCGGGCCTAGGGGCCCAGAGCTCCTGCCCAGGCTTTCCTAGCTTTCGTGAACCAGGAAGGGCTGAGGCCGTACTTGGGAACAGGGGAACAGAGGGAGAGACAGCTATGGGAAACGAGTAGCTGGGGACACTAAAGGAAGCCATCTATGTGCCACCATAGTCATTGTTACCAAGGGGGAAACACACTAAAAAGACTACGGGAAATACATTGTATAACAAAATCCATACAAATATATCCAAGTACGCTTGGGTGGAGAAGGCATAAGAAAACCATTGAGCCAGAAAGCGAGAAGCAGCATAAGCCCCAATTCATTGACCGCGCTACCCCAATTGATCAGAGATTTTATCTATTTTCAAAATATTTAGACTGAAAAAATATTGTGATTTTTATAATTACCAAATATTATAGAACTCTTGTGACTTTATTTCCAAGTAAGTATTGAAAATGCATATGATACACGTGCATATATTCTCACTACATTACATGTGCCTATATTATATTACATCTATCTTCTATCTATATCTCCACCTCATGCACTTAAGAAGTCTTTGTTTTTGGAAAACAATTGATTGGTTTTCCTGTGGGAAGCATTCCTGATTGATTCTCAGGTGTAGTGAATTCTATTATCTGATGTGGCCTTGACATCTATTTTGAGGAGAACTTTCCTGTACCAGGAACAGGGCTCCCCCTTGACACAGTATCCAGTTTGCACCTCTACTCCCAGTTCCCCCTACATGTTCCATCCAGAAAGCTGCCTTGTACAGATGCCTCCTGGTGACCACTTCCCTGTGCCAGCTAAAGCCAGAGCATGCGGCTGGCTCCACCGCCCGCACACCCTGCTTGAACCGTCAGTTTAGCACAGCAACCACCTCGCAGCCACAATGTGACCTGGAATTCATGCCTACTTCCTTTAACCCCACTAATGAAAATAATTCCCTTTGAGAACTCTTCAGATAATTTACTGAACACTCTAAAATTGTAGTTACAAAAAAACAGTGATTCGAAAATTATTAGTCATTAGAAAGCTGACTCTTAAGTATCAGCTTCTTTGTCTGATATGAACATAGTCATTAAGATCCCTCTTGGTCAGTATTTGCATGGTATGTATTTTCCACACTGTGTCTGTTTTTTTATAAGTGGGGTGATATCCAAAAATGTTTCTTTTACTTTGAAAGAATGTCTTACATTCTCCAGATCTCTATCCAGAAAATTCACAGAGGTGATGGCCTCTGAATCCCTGGGGGGCTTCACCCCCATAGTTTAGTTTGCTTGTGCCTTCTTAAGACTCCTGAAGTATGTGCTGCTTTCTGCTCATCAGATCTAATCAGCCCAATGCTGTGAAAATAGCAGAGTAGAGCTTGTTTTGTAGAATGTTAAGATCAGCAAGGCCTCTGAGAACTACATTTTGAAAGAGAGAAGGAAAATTGGTCAAGCCCCATAGAAATATTGGGGCAGTATACTGTTGCTGCCAGATAAAAATAAGCTGTTTACTAATTAAAGTACAAAAACAAGAAGCACTGGCATGTGCTAGCTGCATTCTAATTGCAAGGGACTGTGTTGATGTGTTTCAGTTCACCTATTCATTCTTCCGTAGCTGCAGGTGGACTGACCACCTGATTAAGTTTCTTTCACGCATAGTCACCCTCTAAGATCCACCTGACTTGCTGAAAATCAAGTGGTGTATTATCACCATCCTGCTTCTTTCAAGTCTTTGATGGGGTCATTAGTTTCAGCACTTTCATCCAGGGATGTGGTTTCGCTTCTGGCTTCCTATCTAGGTAGAGAGAAGACGCTCCAGGAGCTTCCATTTAGGCCTTTAATGGAACGTCCTCTCCAAAAGCAATTCAACAAAGGATAATCTTTCCAATAAATGATGACGAAACAGATGTCTAAACGCAAAAATAGTAATTATAATAATAACAAATAGTAATATAATTAAGTCATTTATCTCCTAATGTGCACAAAATTAATTTTAAATGAATAACCTAATAATTGGAGCTAAAATCATATACTGGTAGAGGAAAATGTAGGAAAAGAATCTACATATGCTGGCTGTATTTTTCTGATGTGATATTAAATACACACATGCAAATTTAAATTGGAGGCCTTCAAAATTAAATGCTTTGATCTATAAAAGATATCCCTAAGAAAACGAAAAAAATAAGACACACCAGTAAAAATATTTGCAAGTCATGTATTTATAAAGAACTTACTAATATTCAATAATAAGAACTCTTAATACTAAGACAACCAACCAATAAAAAAGGAAAGATTTAAATAGTCATCTCATCAAGGAAAATCTACGAATGGCTAGTAAACACCTGGAAAGGTGCTCAGCTTCATTAGTCATTAATGAAATGCAAATTAAAACCACAGTGAGATATCACTACACACTCACTGGGGTGGCTATGTAATGGTTAAGGTGGGTTGTCAACTTGGTTAGCTTGGTAGCCAACAAGGAATTAGTAAAGCACACTTGTGGGTATGTCCAGGTAGATCATGGAGGTATGATCTTGGATGCTACATCTGGTTCTTTGCTCTTCTCTCTCTGTCTCAAAAAAAATTATCAAGAAACCATAAAGAAATTTTTGACCACTAGCTCAACTTAGCAGAAAATACTTAAAGAATCTTAAAGAGAGACAAAAGACAAGCACCAAGGAACATAGAAGAAAGGAAACATCCAAAGGGAAAGTAACAAAAAGAAAAAAGAAGGAACCAACAACATTATAACAGGCAAATGGCAGAATACAGTAAAAATCTAACAATAAATTCTCTTCATGCTAGTGGTTTTAACGTGCCAATCAAAAGACACAGACTGGCAAAACAGATAAAAACACAGAACCCAACCATTTGTTGTCTGCAAGAGACACACTTCACCCACAAGGAAGCACACAGACTGAAGGTAAAAGGATAAAAACTGATACTACATGCTACTGGAGCCCAGAAAGTCACAGGAATAATTATACTATTCTCAGATACTGTGGACTTCAAACCAAAATGGATCAGAAAAGACAAAGATGGACATTATGTATTGATAAAAGGAACAATCCAATAGGAAGAACCCACAATTATATATGCACCCAGGGGACAAGATGGTGGCCAAGTAACAGAGGTACACAATGTCTTCTCGTGGACCCATTAAAAGTTCAGGATTTAGTCAAAAACCACCTCATCGATGTAGCTAGGACAGGGAGGAGAACTCAACAATCGAAAGGAGGCTAGGGGAAGGTCAGCAATCCTGAAGGAACATCAGAAACAGGGAAAAAAACCAGCACCTAGGAAGCCACCCCAGGCCTGCTGCAAACAGCTGGGAGTCACAGCCATCTGCAGACAGAGGAAAGCCCACATGGAGTCTGGACTATCTGACTGAGCCAGGAAAGGAAGGGACATCCCAACAACGGAAAGGAGGCTACGGCAAGTTCAGAAATCCTGAAGACATATCAGAAACGGAGAAAAACAGCAGCCAACTGGGCACGGCCCAGAGCTGCTGGCATCCACAGATGAAGGAAAGCCCAGAGGCCAGAACATCAGATTGAGGTAAGTGTGAATCCAGGAGAAGGGGGAATTTTTAGCAGCTGATAGCCTCAACATCCAAAAAATGACCCTGCAGCTGGAGTGCACACTACACACACATGTGCACTCCCCTAGGAAAGGCCTCCTGGAGCCCAGAGAAGAAGCAGCACTCGGCAGCCACAACAGGCAATGATGTAAACAGGAGCCTTAAAAAAAAAAAAAAAACAAGACTGAGCTGTTTAGGGTAAAATAAAGCTCAGAAGAGCACACCAGGGCTTTCGGAGTCACTCTTAAGCAGTACCTAGGAAGAAACTGGCACAAGAAACAGTTGCAGAGCAGAGAGGAAGGCTGCCGACCTCCTGAGTGGCTCAGTGTAATGGGAGCACCTCTGAGGCTGGAGAGTGGAGAGCCCTAACCTTGGGGAAGGAAGCCAGGAAAGGCAGGAGAGCTTTGCTGAGGGGGCGGGCAGTGGTCAAGACAACTCAGTGGTTATTGGACTGCAACATCCTCACTCACTGCCTACGCCCAGCAGACAACTCAGAGGGACTGCAGCTTTCTCCACCCGCCACCATCACAGCCTTTCAAAGAAACCTCTCACTAGGCCTTTCAGGTGCAGTCCCTCAACAACAGAAACACAAGAAGAAGACAGGGCAACAGGACACCCGCAGAGATGCCTGAGACCCCAGAAATTAATGTCATGGCCCTGAAATAGTGGAACTCATAGGGAAGGAAGCCAAAAAGCAAATAAACAAGTCCAACAATGAGTTCAAACAAGATAGTCTCAAAGAAATGCAAATCTTGATCAGAGGGCTAAAAGAGGAACTTGCTAATCAAATAGTGGTCCCAATGGAGACAAAGCTCACTGAGCATATTGAAGCCACAAATAAAAAGTTGACTGAGGTAAATAAAGAAATGCAAGATATAAAAGAACATTTTGATAAAGAAGTGGAAAATACGAAAAGAAATCTAGATGAGATTTAGGATACGAAAATATACGTGAAAGCAGGGGAAGACAACTTGAATATTGTTAAGACAGAATTTCAAACATAGAAGACAAGGCTGAGGAAACAAATGCTGTAATTAGGCATGACTGCAAAATTAGAAATGTAAGAGTAGCTGGATACAACAGTTGATGGATGATTCAAAGAGTTTGCCATCAATCTCAGAATTATGGGTGTGAGAGAAAGAGCAGAAGACAGCATTGAAAGTGTAAAGAATTTGTTCACTGAAGTAGTGCAAGAAAATTTCCCTAATCTAGAAAAAGAAATTACTTTTCTGCTACAAGAATCTTATAGAAGACCAAACAACCTAAACCAGTAATTAGACTCACCATGACATATCATAATTAAAACCTTAGAAATACAACATATGAGAGGATATTAAAAGCAGCAAGAGAAAAACAGGCTTCATTCTACCAAGGCAAACCCATTCAAATTACTGCAGATTTCTCAATGCAAACTTTAAAAGCTGGGAGAGCCTGGAGCAAGATCTTTCAAGCTTTAAAAGACGTCAAGTGTCAACCCAGGTTGTTGTATTCAGCAAAATTATCCCTGAAACTTGAAGGAGAAATAAAAATGTTTCATGACTGAGAATCCCTAAAGAAATTTGCAGCCATTAGTTCAGCATTTCAGAAAATACTTAAAGGAATCTTTGAGAGAAGCAGAGAGAGAGAAGCAGCACCAAAAGCCATGGAGCAAAGGAAACACCTAAAAAGAAAGTGTAACAAAAAAATAGATTGGTATTTGAATTTAGGTGGGATATTTACTAAAACAGTACCAACTGTTCCATAAAATCTGTGAAATGTCCCCCATAATTCTTGTTCTTAATAGTACATAAGTTTGTAAAACATAGTAATTATTTTCAACATAGGGAATTGGTATAAAATCTTTAAAAATATGTGTGCATGAAGTTAGGGATGGATAGATAGGTAAAATGATAAATGAAATGTGGCAAAATGTTAGTAATTAGTGAACTGTGATAGTTCATTATAGTAGTTCTTTTCTTATATGGACTGGTGGGTGAGGCCACATTAAAAAAATCTTAATAAAGATATAGTAAGATACAGACAAAAAGAACTTTTGGCAAATCATCCCAATGAAAGGCTCTGCTGGATCCAGAGAAGAGTCATCAATATATGGCCACTGCAGCCCATTCTAGGGGTGGGAAGCTGAACTACTAAGTGGTGATTTGAGTGTAAAATGAGTCAGATGTAGACTCATTTAAATATATTCAGTATCGCATGGTTTCTCTGGTTTGAGAAACCCAGGACACAGGCATTCTATAGAACCAAATGAGTGTGATAGTGGGAGCTACAGGGGGATGTGGAGGGTGTGGGAGGTCCAAAAATGGGGAGAGGAAGGGGTTGTAATATTGATGTGATATGTATGTGCACAAAATACTCAAGTTCATTGTAAATATTATGACTGCATATTTATATTAATAAAAATGGTAAAAAAAAAAACCCTATATGCACCCAATATAGTTGTTGTGGTCTGGATCTGGGGTGTCCTCCAAAAGCCTCATTGTCCTATGGATACTACGTACTACTGGGAGGTAGAGCCTGGCTGCGAGGGGCAGATGCTTGGAGCTTGGCCCGGAGGGGGTGCATGCTGGTTCCACCCTGCCTCTCAAACTTGCCTCTGTTCTGCCATGTCACAAGGACATCTCAGCTCTGGTCCCACCATGTGACTCTGCCATTTCCCAGCTGCCCACCTGTGAATAGACTTATGACCTTCTGAAACCACGAGCCAAAATAAATCTCTCCCCTCCAAAGCTGTGGATGTCAGGTAGCCTGCCACAGCAATGAAAACATAGCTAAGACAAAACTTGGAACTGAGAACTGGGTCATTGCTGTGACTTTATCTGACAATGTGGTTTGAAAGCCTTTGGAACTGATTTGCAGGAGCAATTTGGTAAGGTTTGAGGACGCCAGCTGGAGCAGCCTTGGAGTGCTCTGAGCCAGACTTGATTGGAGATTCTGGTTGGAGTTTAGAAGACCAAAATGTTGATAGAATTATGGGTTGAAAAGGCCAGGCTCATGAAGTTTCAGATGGCAAGGAAAAGCATGTCCACTGTGGTCTAAAAGCCACACATGCTACATTCTGGCAGAAACTTTGCTGCGATTTTGTCCTTGTCCAGAGACTTTGCCTAAAACTGAGATTAAGGGCAGTGAACTACTTAGCCCGGTGGAAGAAATCTCAAGGTAGTTTAGTGTTCAGGCTGTCACATGGTTACTGTTTGTAGCTTTTAGCCAACTCTATGATGAAAAACAGTAAAAGAAAACTAGAAAAAAGATATAAAAAGTTTGCTGTTTTGTCAAACTAAAAATGCCTTGCAGTGGGAGGGCAGACGAACACAGAGAAGTTAAAGAGCCAAGTTCTTATAACCAGGACTATAGAAAGGATGCCTTGAGGACATCTCAAAAATCAACAAGACCCCACCTTTTACCAACTCAAGGGTGGAGAGGCAAGAAACTTTACTCTGAGAAGCATACCCTAGGGCCAAAGAGAAAAAATGTTTGCCAAAGATCAGCCACCAGGAGTTCAACTATTTAAAACCTGGAGATCTCAGCAGTGATTGCCCAAGGGGGCCAGGCGGCAGCTCAAGCCAGTGGTGGGCCTTGACGATATCCGTGCGGTCCTGGCTTCACAGGCTTGCAAAGTACAAGAGTTGGGGATTTAGTAAGCCTTCCACCCACATTTCAGAGGAAGGCCCTGACGGCCAGGCAGTGTGCCCCCAGGAGTGCAATGTGTGAAGTTGTAAAGGAGAAGCCTAAGATGCAATGGAGAGCCCCAGAATTTGGAGAATCCAGGAGCATGAAATGTCCCCCGAGGAAGGCTGGAGGCTGTGGATGGATGATCCCAGCCCAAAGGAGAGTAGATGGAGGTTGCGGCCAGCAGCAATGTTGTAGGGTATGGGCTACTCTTTGGAGCCTACATCTCACCACAGTTTACACCAGGTACTGAACATGGAGCTATAAGATTTAATCCTTGCCCTGATGGGTTTAGAACTTATTTTGGTCCAATTGCCTTTTACTTCCCATTCTTCCCTTTTGGAATGGGAATATTTACCCTGTGCCATTGTATATTGGAAGTGCCTAACATTTTTATTTTCACAGGAATTTACAGCTGAGAGTTTGCCTTGTGTCTCAGAGTAGAGTTTGAACTTGGACTTTTTTTTTTTTTTTTTTTTTTTTTTTTTTTTTTTTTTTTTTTTTTTTTTTTTTTTTTTTTTTTTTTTTTTTAGCAGTGCTAAAGCTGCTAAATTTTGGCAATTATTAGAGAAGGACTAAATGTATTTTGTATAAGGAGATAGACCTGAGTCTTTTGGTGGCCAGTGGTAGAAAGTTGTGGTTTGGGTCAAGAGTTTCCCCCAAAAGCCTAATGTACCTATTGATACTGTGTGCTGTTGTAAGGTAGGGCCTGGCTGCAAGGGGTTAAGGGCTGGGGCTTGGAGTGGAGTAGTGTGCGCTGGTTCTACCCTGTCTCTCAGACTTGCCTCTGTTCTGCCATACTGTGAGGACCTCTGGCTCTGGCTCTGGTTTCACCATGTGATTCCACCATTTTTCAGTGGCTCACCTGTGAATAGATGTGTGACCTTCTGACACTGTGAGTTAAAATTAGTCTTTCCTCCCAAAGTTGTGGTTATTGGGTACTATGCCCAGCACTGAGAAAGTATCTAAGACAGTGGATGTACCCAATTACATAAAACAGAAACTACTGGACATGAAGGGCTAAGTAGATTTCAATACAATCATATCTGGGGACTTCAATACCCCTAACAAATAGACAGGTCAACCTGACAAAAAAATTAACAAAGAAATATCACAAATTAAATCACACAATAGAACAAATGGACTTAACAGGTATCTACAGTGTCCCACCCAACATCAACAAATTACACTTTTTTTCTCAGCAGCACATGGGGTTTTTTTTCAAAATAGACCCATATCCTTGCACATAAGACATGCTTAAATAAATACAAAAAATTGAAATCATTCCTTGCATACTTTCAGGTCATAGTAGAATGGAACTAGTAATCAACAGCAAAAGAAACTATAGAAACTATGCAAATACATGGAGATTAAATAACACACTACCGTACCAGAATGGGTCACAAAAGAAACCAAAAAAGTCAAGAACTTCCTAAAGTCAAGTGACTATGGAGGAACATCATACCAGAACCTATGAGACACAATGAAAGTAATACTAAGTGGGAAATTAGCCAACACCTATGAATACACCTATGAAAACAACAGAGCAATCTCAAATAAACCATCTAATGATGCAGTTCAATGTCCTAGAGAAACAAGAACAAGCCAAGTCCTAAAGCAGTAGAAGGAAAGAAATTATAAGAATCACAATGGAGATGAATGAAATTAAAAATTTTAAAAATACAAAACATCAATGAATTAAACAGTTGGTTCTTCAAAAGGATAAATGAGATTGACAAACTTCTAGCCAAACTCACCAAAAGAAGGAAAGAAAAAAATCACATCAATGCAATTGGAAGTGAAAAAGATGAAATCACAACAGACACTGTTGAAATCCAGAGGACTGTAAGAAACTATTTTTGAAAAGCTATATTCCAATAAATTCAAGAACTCAAAATAAATGGATAAATTCCTAGACACATATGATATATCAAAATTGTACCAAAAAATTACAAAAACCCTGAATAGAGCAACTAGCAGGGATGAAATTGAGGCAGTAAGAAAGGTCACCAGTAAAGTCAAGCCCAGGACATGATGGGTTCATTGCAGACTTTTATCCGAACTTCAGGGAAGAGTTAGTGCCAATGCTCCTTAAACTCTTTCATGAAATTGAAAGAGGAAACATTGTCCAACTCCTTCTTGGAAGCAAGTATCACCTTCACTCCCAATTCAGATAGAGACCCAACAAAGAAGAAAAACTACAGGCCAATTTCCTTAATGAATATAGATGCAAAAATCTTCAATAACACATTTGCATATAGAATGCAATAGGTTATTAAAAAGATGCACCATGGCCAGGCTGGCTTCATCCCAGGGATGCAAGGCTGGTGCAACATATATAAATCTGTTAATATAATATACCACATCAAAAAAGCAAGATCAAAACTCATGTGAACATCACAATAGATGCAGAAAAGGCTTTTGACAAAATGCAACATCCCTCCCTAATTAAAACTCTTATGAAACAGTCATAGAATGACCTTACCTCAAGTGACAAAAGCAATTTATGATAATACTACAGCCAATATCATCCTAAATGGGGAAAATATTGAAAGCATTTCCCCTCAAATCAGGAATAAGACAATGGTGCCCACTCTCACCACTTCTATTCAACATAGTGCTGGAAACCTTAGCTGGAGCCATCAGGCAAGAAAATGGAATAAAGGGAATACACACAGAAAAAGAAAAAGTCAAACTACCCTTATTTGTGGATATCATTATCCTTTACATAAAGGGACCCAATATTCTACCAGAAGACTCTTAAAACTAATAAACAGACTCAGCTATGCTACAGAGTATGAAATCAATATACAAAAATCAGTAGCATTTCTCTATGGCAACAATGAAAACACAGAGAAAGAGATCAGAAAAACAATTCCATTCACAGTTGCTTCCAAGAAAATTAAATATCTAGGAATCAACCTAATGAAGCAAGCGAGGGACTTCCATGCTGAAAACTATAGTACTCTGAAAAAAGAAATTGAAGAGAATTTTAGAAAATGGAAGGACATCCCCTGTGCCTGAATAGGCAGAACCAGTGTTGTCAAACTGGTCATTCTGTCTAAACTGATGTACAGATTCAACACAATCCCAATCAAGATACCAACAGCATTTTCCACAGAAGTAGAAAAAATGATTTGAAAATTTATGTGAAAGCACAACAGACCCACAACAGCCAAAGCGATCTAATCAACAAAACAAAACAAGTACAGGAAAATGAAAACAGCAATCTCTGATGGTAAGATGAGGGGAAGTTTCCATTTCTCTTTCTATTGCTACTTTCCAAGCATTTATTGATGAATATGTGTTACTTTTATAATAAGAAAGCTCACTGAAGAACGCTAACATTTCTTGAGCTCCTTTTGTAAGAAAACTCACTAAAATAAAGAACATTAACATTTATTAAGCTCCTACCATTTGCTAAAAACTCTTACATGCATCATCTTGTTCAATCTCAAGTCTATGCTGAAGGGATGAGAGAGGCCAAGACCCAAGGCTCAGGAAAGTGAAAATAATGACAATGTTGACCAATGGTAAGAGCTACCATGCCTGACTTATGTGTCTAACCTTACAATTGCTCTGAGTCAGGTGTAGTTTTCCCCATTTTACAGAGGAGTAAACTGAAAACCAACTTAGCCAAAGTTCAGTGCCACTTTTGAGCCCCTGGTAGTCCAAAGCCAGCCTACCATATAGACACATACCCTGCCTGACCCGTGAGCCTTCAGACCTAGTTATGCTTGATTTTGCTAGTTACCTGCTGTGTAACTATGGGAAAGTTACTTAACTTCTTGGAGCCTTAGTTCTCTCATGTGAAAAATGGTTGGTAACAGGACCTACTTCACAGGGTTGTTAAAAGAGGTAACTCAAGGGTCTTTGGATAGCTCTTAAGCGATAGAATTGGGAACAAAGCACATCTCCTCACTCCAGAAACCCTGCTTTTCCAGGATGCTCTTCCCCACCAGAAGGCAGCATGAACAGGCGCCCCCAGAACAGCTTTTGAGTGCAGAGAAGTTGCTGGAGCAGCTGTGAGCAGATATGGCAGCACAACTCAATCAGAATGCTGTCCTAACACCAACCCGTGAGCATGGAGCTTTCATGCATTCCTTCAACAAGCATCCACTGAGCACCCTCCATAGCCAGGTGCTGTTGTGAGTGCCTGAGAGGAGCTATGGGCAGCTGTGATTAGAAGTGGGAGCAGAGGGGAGGAACAGAGATGTCTTGGGGATGACTCCTGACGATGCTCTGAGCTGTCCTCACCCTCATCTCCCTGAGCCCAGGTCTTTCCTGTTGGTTCCACATCTCCCATCTCCGATATCTGTGGTCCTGCCCTCCCGGCCAGGTGCGCAGTGCTGACTGGGGGAGGAGGGGTGGTCCTGTCCTCACTCTCACCAGACCACTGCAGCCACATCCCTCCTGGACACATCTCCTGCCACCTCCGCGTCCTTCTCTAAACCTGAGCAGTCTTTCCAAAATGCAAGCGGACTTCCCTCTTCCTGGACTTAAAGTCTGTCCTTCTCCTGCTCACATGACCCTCCCGTCCTTTGTCTGCGCTCGCATTTCCCATTGTCCCTCTCTTGTCCTACCCTGTCGCTCGCGGCCTCTCTAGCCCGGCACTGCAGTGCTCCCTCCAATGCTCTGCAGCTTTGCTGCTGTACTGACCGCCATTGCCTGGGGCCAACCGGAGAACTTCTGCACACCCCTCAAAGCCCTCTGGATTGCCTCCTCTGTGGAGTCTTTCACACTTTGGGTTAGCCTAATGCCCTTTGCTATGGTCACACTCTGCAGTCACGCTATTTGGTTCCATGTCTGTCCCTCCACAACTCACAAGGACAGCAGACAGGCTGCTTTGCCTCTGCATCCCCTCGATCAGTTGGGCCCTGATTGCCAGGGGGAGGGGTGGGGTCTAGAATGTGGAAACACGGGTGTCAGACAAGACAGTGGACGGGCAAGAAGAGAGAAGTGCTTCTGAGGCCATGGGATAGAGGACCTCCTCTCTTCCGGCGTCTCCCGCACGGCCCTTGGGAGCCCAGATTCCCACTCTCAGCCAGAGCCCCCTCACCTCTCCAAGTTTCCGCCATGGCAGATGTCATTCTCCAACTCCCTGCACTTCCCCAGGCAATTGATTAAGTCTTCCAGGTAGAAGTTGTCAGTTGGGTCGAGTCTCTGGCAGCTGTCCCTGGGCTCCTCTGAGGGAGGGGTCAGGGTATGAATGGGCTGCGTGGTGTGGGTCGGATCCCAGCTGCTTCCATGCCATTGCACTTGAAGCCGCCCCGCCCCTGAGTCCCAATTGTCAAGGTACCTCTTTTCCTTGGGCTGTGGGGGTTCCCTGAGGAAAGCATGGCACATGGTTCTGGAGATAAAAGTTTTCATACGTTAGTGTGGATCACTGCTTTACTGCCTCCTCTAGAAAGGCTGCCTGGCTTTTTGCAGCTGTTCCGTATCAGCATCTCCAAGGCCACGCAGTTGCAGCTGACAGTGTAACTGCTGTATGGATTCTGTCTCAGTTTGCCTCAGCTTCCCACAGTCACGACATACCCTCACAGCTGCCTCCTGGGGCAGGTGGAGAAGATGGCTGCTGTGGTTAGGATCTGGAGTGTCCCCCAAAAGTCTCATGTATTTTAATGGAACCATGTGATGTCGGCGGATTGGGGTCTGGTCTGGAGGGGTGGATTGCAGTTAAGTTAGGATTAATGGTGTGTAGTGGCCACACCTGGATGCAGGAGGGACTGGTTACTGGGCGGAGACCTGAAAGGATACATAAGCTGCACCTGCCTTCCTGGAGGACTGGGACGAGTCTCAACTAGCCTCAGCTGGTCTTCCTGTTTGTTGGGGAAGCTGCCTCCACCTCTCTCTCTGCCATGTACTTCAATTGTTGCTGGCCACCCCTGAATGGACTGTGAGCTAAAATAAACCTTTCCTTTCCTAAGTTTGTGGGTGTCGGGTATTGAGTCACAGCAATGAAAAAGTAACTAAAACAATGGCGAACTGAGGCCCCTGGAGCACGGGAGCCTGAGCAGTCACCAGCTAGCTGGAGGCTGCTCCAGCCTTTGTGACTACCTTAGATCCCTTTCACAGGGCCACAGAGTGTGGAGTGGAAGCTCTGGGTCATTTCTGTCTGCATATACTCCATCTAGTTTCTTACTTCTCTAAGGCTCATTCTTCTTATTTGCAAAGTTGCCTTCCTTATAAGTTTTAGGGGAAGATAAGGGATATTATATAAATGAAATAGCCTGTTGTTGATATTCAGAGACATGAGAACTTTTTTCTAAAGCTATTTAGAGATGAATGGATTTAAGCAGGTTGTATCTACATTTGTTCACCTCTGTCTCAACAAAAGTATTATGTGCAGTGTCTGCAGGTCTTAGGTTGCACCAGAATTAACCACTCTTAAAAATTTATTGCCCTAACTTCCAAAAATTTTCTATGCATGTGTAATTTCTTATACGTCATTCCAATGGCTAACACCTCTCCCTCCAGAGCACGCACACCTTGGAGGACTCTTGAAGCCCCGACTCATGACTATCACCTCACATGAAGTTCCAGGGTTCTGATGACACCCACTGGAACCTGGTCATGGTCATTGTTGGTGATTCAGTTAACAAAATCCACCCAGGGTTGCCCAAGCCAGGACCTCCCAGGCCACCAGGACAGCATTGTCGTTTTTCATCCAGTTCTGAGTCAGAGATTGAAATTTTTACGTTACCAAATCTCCCAAAATTTGACAAGAAGGAGGTTCATTAAAGTCCAAAGAAGTCATTCCATATGGCCAAGGTCATAAGACCCCATGTGTGACACAGACCCAGTGAGACAGACATGCAGCCGCTTGCTAAAGCTAAGCCAAAATGGAGGCCTGGGGGTGCTCAGATAGGAGCACAGAGGAGGGAGCACCTCTTCCTGCCAGCAGCAAGAAGGGCACGTGGAGCTGGCTAGGTAGGCAAGGGGTGGTGCACAGGCCAGGCCGTCAATGCTTCGGAGAGATGTGTTGGGCCAGCAGGGTGGACAGTGGGAGAGGTTTCATCCTGGCTCAAGTCACTGATGACTGTGAGGTCACATCAAGACAGGGAGAGAGAATTAGTAAGGGGTGGGCATGTGGGTGGACTGGCTACAAGTCCTCCCGAGCCTCGGCTTTTAGAGAGAACCAGCCCCTTGTCGCAGGAACCCAGAAGCTAGTTGAATAGTTTGCCTGAGGCCCACCTATGTCCCGGAGTGCTGAGTAGACAACAGCCAGGATATGGCGAACATTCCAACCTTCCTATCCTCAGGGCACTGTGCAGAAACAAGGGAGCCTGAGACACCCCCTCACCCCACGGACAAGACTCATCAGGATGATGCAACTGACCCAGAGGAACATGGCTGGAGGATGGGTGAAGGTTGTCACGGTGGGGTCCTCAAGAACACATCCCAGACACCTGTTCCTTAACCGTCCCATCTCCAGCCCTGTCCTTTGCCTTCTGCCCACCCTGCTCCGGGACCCTCTGCAGCACAGGATCCCCAGGCTTGGCAGGAGGAGTAGCGGGGCCAACACTTACCTGAAGCCAGGAGCAGGAGAAGCAGGGCCCCCAGGACCATGAGTGTCGCCATCTGTGGCCAGTAGAACACTGGAGCTATGTGTCCAGCTGCTTGTGTTCCCTTACCCGTCCTGACACCTCTTCCTGTGGCGTCCCTCCCACCCTTCCTGCATAGTGGCGCCACCGATTGGGTTGTGAAAGATAAGTACGGGGGAAGTGGGCGGTGCTCTGAGCCCCTTCCTGCTCCAAGATCACCTGCAGAGGCAGCAGGGCTGAACCCACCCAAGGACACAATCCCCACATCCTGCCATGGTGGGCACTGTGGCGCTGGACCGGCAAGCCCCGGGGCCTCTTCACCAGAGCAGCCTCATGGGAACAAGTGGCCGGCACAGACTGCGGAGGCAGGCACACTCACTCAGCCACTTCCTCTCACAAATGGTGGCCATTCGGACCTCGCTTTGTTCTCTGTGGCAATGGCTGCTCTCTAGGGCGGTGTCAGGACTTGGTGGGACCTGTTACAAGTGGGGCCCAGAGCCTGACTATGGAGAGGAGGCCAGAGATGTGAGGGGTGAGTATGGTTAGAAAACCACCAGGCTCAAGCCCACTCCGGCTGGGGCTGGGAGGGGGCAGCTCACCTCCCCCACCAGCCCCAGATTACAGGAAGGATATACAGGCAGGGTAGGGGCCAGGGGCCTGGACCCTGGGAGGCAAGCAGGCCTGGGCTGGCGGGTGTCCTGGCCACTTCCTGGTTGGATGACCTGAGTCTGAGCTCATAGGCTTAGACCCTGAAGTGATGCCTGGGGGAGGATCATTATCACCATCAGTGGATGACAGTCAATGCCGAGAAACTGTCATCATCCTCTCCCCAGTTTGTCACTGCTGGCCCCAGCAGGAAGTAAGGGCAGTGGACACACATGGACTGCCAGACGAGGGAAAGTGTGTGCCCAGCCACTCAGCTCCAACCCTGCAGACCCCGAGGAAGCCGGCACGAAGCCTTTGGTGTGGTCCCACGGCGCCCTGGAGACCAGAAGGTGGAGGGCACCCACTAAGAAGGTGCATCATCACCAGCATCTCCCCCTGAGGCCCATGGGACTACAGCCAGCCCTGCTCTACCTTGGGCCTAATGGGGGATCCCCACTGCGTGGCTGGCCTCCATTTCCCCTTCTTCCCATGACCCCCTGCTGGGCCTACTGAACCTGGGAAGCGTGGGGAAGGGATGTGGGTAGCATGTGG
The DNA here is from genome assembly GCA_004027205.1 of Ctenodactylus gundi. Classification (NCBI taxonomy): domain Eukaryota; kingdom Metazoa; phylum Chordata; class Mammalia; order Rodentia; family Ctenodactylidae; genus Ctenodactylus; species Ctenodactylus gundi. The sequence goes on from PVKB01002465.1 coordinate 127,735, forward strand.
GATGCAGGTAGCAGGCTGACGGGGTAGAAATTCAGAACCCAGAGGGTCCTGAGCCACAGAACTCCCTGTGCATGGAAGATAGAAGCTCCTGGCCTGTCCCTTCACTCCAGCTCTCCCCAGGCAGCCCCATGGTCTCCTTCCAGCTTTGGGGAGGTGGTAGCTACCGACATGCTGGGCCCCCCTGGTCCCTGGGCCCTCAAAGGGGCCTAATGGTGTCAGGTTGTGAAGAAAGACCTGGAAATCTGCCACCTGGGACAGAGCACCCAGCCCACCTGGAAGGCTAGGCGCAGAGACAGGGAATATCCAGTTCAACGCCCAGGACCAGGGAAGGCATCAGAGCCAGGAGGGCCATCTTGCCTGCCTACAGCCCTGTTCTGAAGGACTTCACAGGGGCAGGGACTGGCTTGGGGCCACTCGAAAACCCTCGGGTTCCAAGCCCCAGAATCAACAAAGCTAAAGTGTCCCCCTTTGCCACTTCTAGTCTCTAGTGTGTCCTAGTGGCTTCAAGCAGACAAGTCCTCCAGTCCCCTGGTCAGGCCCAACCAGCATCATCTAGAGTTCATTTCTCATGCCAGAAGGTGTCCTGGCAGGAAGGTGACCCAGTTGCCTACAGCCCCGCAGTGTGGGAAGGACCATCGGGCTCAAAGGAGCAACATGGGGCTGTCAGGTGCCCATCCAGGGCCCATCAGAGAAGATGGCACCCAACCTGATTCCTCCCTGAGCAGCTCCTCACGTCAAAAGTAGACATCCAAGAAACAGGAGAATTTTCAGAATAGGATAGTACACCTTGGTGATGTCAGCTCTTAGCAGGCTGCGGCAGGATGATTTGAAGTTTGAGCCCGGCCTGGGTAATTTAATGAAACTCTATGTCAACAATTAAAAAAAAAATCTAGGGCTTCTGTCTGCCTATGGGAAGACTGAGGAGGAAGAGGGCCTCACCACCCCCTCCCCAGGCCCAGCCCAGTGATGGGGGCTAGAAAGGCCTCTTGCAGGGACTGAGAGATTGCCTGGTCAGGACACTGATGGTGGTAGTCAGATAGAGGGGTGGGGGCAGAGGCCACCACAGGGGTGGGGAGAGGCAAGGCCGAAAGGGCTCCACAAGTTGATGCCCCACTGAGAACACTGCCTGTCTGCCCAGTTGCCAAGATGGGCTCACCCTCGTCCTTCTAAGACCAAAGCCAAACGCCTCCTGGCTGGGGTGACCAAGAGAGCAGGTGGGAAGAGGGGAGTGGGACAGCACAGGGGAGAAAAGTGCCACGTGGCCCTGGGCTGGACTTCAACCCCAACAGCAGAAGCATTTTACACTTCCACACAAATGGCCCTGATCACATGTGACCTGCAGGGGGCCAGCCCTACCTGGGTGCGGGTGGCCTACCCCACATCCCAGGATGGGAGAAAGGACCTGGTACAGCAGGGCTGCAAGCAGAGGTGACAGAAAAGCCCACTTGTTTCCTTCTTGCAGCCCACCGGCTTCGGACCGGTCACTAGCCTGGTCCCTGGCATCACGGTGACCAGCCAAGGGCTGGCCTTTGCCCTGAAGTGTGATCTCTGGCCAGAGAGGATTTTGGACTTGCCAACATTTTAAAATTCAATAGATTTTATACCATAATTTGGGTTTCTTTTTTTTAAAAAAGTGGTTTAGTTACATGGGCCTTCACTCCTACAAGCAGTGACCGGCTAGAGCCACCCCTCAGTGCGGGGTTTGTAACCATCCCGTTCATCACAGATCCCCAACTCCCCGCGGCCTCTCCAACACCACCTTGCCATGTCCACCCCCATATCCCCAGGCTGATATGGTTCCCAGCAGGTGGCTTCTGCCCCACCCCTTCCCCACCCAGGCCATCTTTTCTTTCCTGTTCCCTGATTGGCCCTACTGTGTCTATATCAGTAATGCTTCCAATAGGAGGTTAAAAAAATAAATAAATAAATAAATAAAAAAACCTTCAAAATGAAGCACTGTACAAAATTGTGCTGGCTTCTTCAACAAGAGCTGGTTTTTATTGTATTTCTCGACAGTCTTCTACAGTTTCCAAATTCTCTACAACAAACATGTACTTCTTTTTCATATCAAAAGACAGAAGAATTGGTACTTAAAAAGAACATCTTCCTCATCTTTACGGCTGAGGTCAAGATCAAATGCTGCCTCCTGCACGGAGCCTTCCTAGATCCCTAGCCAGGAGTACCAGCTGCCAACCTGTGACTGCAACTACACACTAGGCTGGGAATTTAAAAGGAGCATGGCCAGGTCTGGTCATTGTGTCCCTGTCACCTGGCACAGGCTGGCAACCGTCCAGTGTGTCTGTTGGGCAGAATTCACCAGGATGACAGGCAGCAAGCATGTCCAGGGCCATGTACAGCGATCCGAAGATGACTCACAGAGAAGTGTCAAGTCCAGGCCAGTATCACCAGAGGAGGACACCTTGGTCTTCTGAATATCAAGAAGCCTTCAGGAGAGGAATGAGCCAAGGCGAGGCAGCTCAGAGAGAGGCCCAGACAGAGGGGCCAGGCCTGGCTCACATGTCTCTCCTGAGCCTAAGTCACAGACAGGCTGATGTCTGGGCAGTAGATACACATTACAGCAAGTACCAGGTGGCAGCTGGGAGCAGTGCCAAAACAGCAGCACTGGAGCTGGGGACCCAGGCTGGAAAGAGAGGATGGGGCGACCTTGGAGGAGACGGGAGGATGGGGAGGAAGGGGGGCACCCAGGAGGCGCTGGATGGGGACCTGAGCGCAAAGGTGGGCAAGTGCTGCTCTGCCGTTCCCGTGGGGCACTGCTCAGATGCTTCCCCTGCACCCCGCCCATGTGCCCGGGGTGCCCAAGCTACGGTGACAGCCTTCCTGGATTCCTAGGATGAGACAGGCCACAGGGTGTCTGCATGATGACCACCAGGCAAGCTACAGACAGCCACGGTTTCACCCTAGGCAGGGGCAAAGAGCTAAGGATGAGCCGGGCCTCTGAGATCAAAGGCCTGACCCTGGAGCTTGTGGGCCGGATCCCCACAGGAAAGGCGTGGTCAGGAGAGATAAGGCGTTAGCCCCAAGTTGGGGTAGCTGCCTGGACAGCCCCACAGCCAGCAGGGCAGTGCACTCTGAGCCCTTTGGGGCCAGACATCGGAGCTGAGTCCCTCTGTCCTCAAGGCCAGGCCAGGTCTCCTTACCATGGCAGCAGCCCACATCTAGGGTCCAGGGCCTTCTTAAGTCTGCCACTGACCAGCAAGGCTGGGCCAGTGCCATGGGGGCTGCTGACAGCCAGAGAAGCCGCAGCGCTGCATCCTCACACCGGGAGCTGGGCTGGTGGCCTAGATGCGGCTGGATGAGGTGCTGCCCGAGCTGATGGGGAGCCTGGCGCTGTCCGAGCTGCTCTTCAGTGGGTCGGGGCTGCTGCGGGCCTGCAGCCGCATGGACCAGTACCAAAGGAAGATGAGAAACCCTGTAGGCAGAGGCAGAGTCACACAGGGCCCGGCAGGTGGGAGGCCCCGTGCCCATGCCCCGCTCCCAGGGCGCCCTGCCCCAGATCTGCCTACATCTTCTCCCTGCACAGCTGTGGGCACCGGTGTGAGTACAGACACCTACTGTGTGCTGAGCTAAGCCTCTGGGCACCACCTTGGTACTCTCTCCAGTCTCCTCCAAGTCCCACCCCCACTCGTGACTGTGCTGTTTACAAACAAGGCTACTGAGGCCCAGGTAAGGTGATGTGACAGAGCCAGGGATCAGTGTCTTCAGGCTCTGTGCACCCACGGGAGCAGAGCACGACGCTCCTGGGGGTAGAACCAGCTTAACAGCGTGTCTGCGCAGAGGGTGGGCTCTATTGTGACTCACAGGCAAGAAAATAAGGGCTCCCAATTTAACAGCTCCCTGCTTCCCTCATCCAACTCCCTCTCCACAGTGCCCACGTGTGGGATGCTGGCCTTGCACGCCATGCAGCCCGTCAGCCATTGGCACAGCCAGTAAAAGAGCTGGGTTGGCAGGGGTGCATGCATCCGGCTGTCTGCCTGAGTGATGCTGGGCAGAGGGTGGAGGGCAGTGGGTACGACTGTGGCACTGAGCCGGGACCCCTACCATCCTGCCTCTGTCCCCTCAGCCTCTCCTCCTCACTGTCTTCCCAACACACAGCCTTGTCCTAGCCTCAGGACCTTTGCTCTTGCTTTTAGTTCCTTCCTGAGCTCCTGCCCCTCCCAGGGCTTCTCAACCTCAGATGAGCCCATGGATGCCCTGGACAAGGTGCTACAAGGTGCAGCTCCGACCAGTGGATCCAGGGTGGGCCACACTGAGCTCCTAATAACACCCCACCACCCCAGATGCTGATCTGGTGTGTGGAGCAAACATGGGTAATGAAGTTGTCAACCTCTCCCTGGTGGGACACACCTGTCTCCCATAAAGAGGGGCCCCAGGCCCCCCTTCCACAAGGACCCCCATCCTGGATGGCACTCAGAACTGCCTTCTCTCTGAGATCACCCCCTCTGGTTGTGTGCTTGTTGGTTCACACTCAGCCTCTCCCACTGGACAAGCTCCACGGCAGCAAGACCCTCGCCCAGCTGGAGCCCAGAGCTGAGCACAGGTTCTGCCCATGTTGGGTGCTCACTAAGACTTGTTGATGGTGGTTTGAATGCTCCCATTTTTGAAAGGGAAGACTGAGACCCAGAGAAAGGAAGTCTTCAGGTGCCCTGGGTCATCTCTTCCTGGCCATGTGCTCCACAGGTGGAGAGCCTGCCAGGGCCTGGGGTCTTCTCCACACGTACCTTGTAGGGAAGTGATGATGCTGAAGAGGTAGAGGATGACAAGCTGGAAGGTGCCAGAAGCAAAAGAGAAGAAGACCAAGGCCCAGGGCAGCCCGAGGACAAGGCTGAGGCCCAGCAGCGTCAGCACATGCGGCCAGTTCTGGTTATGTGGGCGCAGCCTCAGGATCCGCACCACCATGGTGCCCAGCATGGCCAGGTTGAACAGAAACACCAGGCTGAAGAGGCCAAGGTTGGTGACGTAGCTGACCAGGGAGTCCCGGATCCAGCACCTGGGGGTGTGGGGTGTCACGTGGGTTCAGAGCACGGCCGGTGGGGCCGGCATTCCCACCATCATCGGCGTGTCTTCATCATCATTCACTGTGAGGACACACGCTGCTTGTGTTCTTTTTGTCTCTTTTTCTTTTCTGCTTATCCTTCTCTCCCTCCCATTCTCTCTCTCTGCACTTCTGGAGATGGAACCCAGAACTACATTCCCACTGAACTACATTCCCAGGCCTTTTTATTTTTTGAGACACAGTCTCCCTGACTTGCCCAGGCTGGGCTTGAATTTGTGATCCTCTTACCTCAGCCTCCCAGAGGGCTGGGATTATAGGCTTATGTCATTACTCTATTTAAAGAGTTGATTTAACTTTTTTAATATAACTTTTCAGTTAAGAAGTCAGATGATTTAAAGAAAAACAATAAGTAAATAATGATATGGATGGTACAAGTGCAAGGCAAAAATTACCAGGTCATAAAGTAAAGGGCTGGAAATTTCAAAAGTATAAAGTCAATGGAAATCATTTCTTCCTAGCCTGGAGCCCAGAGTTGTCCTTGGGCAGGGCCAGCACCAGCCAGGATAAGCTAGGTGAGTGGAGGGAAATGGATTTCAGCCCCATGACTGCTGGGCTGGGCGTCTTTGAGTCCTGGTGTGGCCCAGAGTGGGTCTCTACCCTATGGGCTTTGCTCCTTCCACCTGTACGGGAAGACAGGAGTGTGGCCCAGGGGCTTGGTGAGGCTCAACCCCATTCCCTCCCACCAACAAGGAAATTCAGGCTCAAAGAAGGCCAGGATCTATGCCCGGTCACTTAGCAAGTGAGTTCAGGCTCTTGTCACCCACCCGTGTTCCAGCCACTGCCAGGCCAATCCCTTCAGCAAACAGAAACCTGGGAGTCTCCTAGACAGCACAGACTGCAGCCAGGGGGCTACATTCCTGTCCTCTCGGCCTATCCAGCCACTCACATGGAAGGGTAGATGACGTTATGTGGAGTCCTGTGTACAGCCAGGATGATGGGACCGTAGTTGTTCACGTCCACCAGGGCCACCAGCGTCACCAAGAAGACAGGGAAGCCTAAGGACCCAGAGCACAGGACTTTGTCTCCACCCTCCAAGATCCTCCCTCCCTGCCCCTGGGCAGATCTGGGGTGAGAGTCTTTCTCATGCCTGTGCTTCCAGAGCCACCCATCTGTGCACAGTGGCTCTGTCCACAAACACCCTTTAATGGCGCCAGAGGTGTGGAAAACCTGGAAGTGTCTTGGGAGCAGAGCTCACCACTCTACTGTCCTAAAGGGAACCTTGAGCTAAACCACGGGAAGGACCTCAGAGGACTATGGGTGAGAGCCAGGAGGGAACTTGGGGAGGCTGGCAGGGAAGCAGAGCACAGGCAGAAGCCAAGAGGGAGAGATGGTTCTAGAACCCCTCAAGGCCACCCACTCACCCCAACCCACGGCGCTCAGCTTGAGCAAGTAGCCAGGGACGTAGGTGCCGAAGACCTCCACCACGAGGCGGTAGAGGTTGTAGCCCTCCAGGCCCATCCAGGAGAGGCAGGCGAGCAGCGAGAAGTGCAGGAAGATGGCGCTGGCACAGCAGGCCCCCTCGGAGCCCGTCAGGGCCACCGGCTCGCTGAGCAGGAAGCTCACGTCCAGCAGGAAGACAGCCAGGAGCAGGTTCATGTGCACTTTGATGGTATAGTCCCGGGGCTTCCTCTTGCTAAGGTTAGGGGGCAGTGCAGACAATCAGAGAGGGTGCGCTTCTCCTCCTGCCTTCTCCCTCCACCACCTCCAGCCTCTCCCAGCCCCACCCCATGCTCCACCTCTCTCTGGGTGTAGCCACCAGGAGCAGTTAGCAGTGATGAAGACAAACCAGTGCCACCATGAGCCGGGCTCCCAAAGGCAGCAGGAAAGACTCCGGACTCCAGGGCTTTAGGGAGGCCCACACTGGCTGGCTGGGTACCTGGCCCCTAGACACTCCCTGACCCACAGGGGCCCTGTCACTGGCTGAGCACAGGCCATACACATCGGCCCTTTCACGGGCTTACGGGTCAGGGTGCACATCCCCCTTACAGATTCTAAGTGGCTCTGGGGGACAGTGGAACACACAGGCCCAGCTTCACTGAGCATCCTGGACCTGCCCCCCTTGCTTCCCCTAACTGTGACACCACCTTGGGCTGCTCCCTTCAGCTCAGAGGCTCAGCTCACTGCAGTGGGGTGAGGGGCCCATCTTGGGCTGGAGTGAGGGTTACCCTAATGCATAGCACCTGGCACAGGGAGACATTCAATTCTGAGCAGTTCCTGCCCGCTGTCGTTGGACATATTTCTGTTCCTAAGGCACTGGGCCCCACCCCAGCCTTCCCCCAGGCTCATCCACTGTCCATTCTCATCACGGTCACCAGCTTAGCCCAAGTGCACAACTGTAGACACACATGACGTGGTCATCATGCACACCTGTGCCCATGGCCCCTTGCACACAGCTCTGTGCACCCCTTCTCCTAGTCTATGACAGTGAGGATACCCTGGGTGTCCCCAGAATCAGAAGTATCTCTCTATACCCAAAGGAGCCTGATCACAAGCAGACGGACACTAACCCTGGCCAAGCCAAGCACTGACAATCTGATAGTCTTGGCTACTTCTTTGCTGTGTGACTTCTGACAAGCTAGGTAGTTACTCCCTCTGGGCACCTCTGCATAGGCTGCTTATAAGGCTGAGCTGTGTTTGCACTTGTAAACCAAAATGTGTAAATATTATCGTATCCAAACACCAGGATCAGCAGCTGCACCCCAGCTTCCCCCGGGCATGTCCCCAGTCCTGCGGTCCAGCAGGCAGACTAATCCCAGGGTAGGTCTCCATGGCTGCAGGGGCCTAGCCTATGGGGTGAAATGGACACCGGGTCCCACCTGGAGCAGAGGTAGGTGGCAATGGTGAAGACACAGGCGAGAGCAGAGATGACACAGCCCACATAGGACAGGAGGGTGAGGTAGTGCTTGTGCACGGCATCCACCTCCACGGAGGAGACCTGGACGAGACAGGCAGGCATCTCAGTGCCCAGCTCCATGCTGGTGCCAGTAGCCACCCTGGGAGGGGCGGGTCCCTGTGGGCTCAGGAACAGGAAGCCCTCCCACTATGCTTCCAGTGGCAGAGGGCCTACAGCTTCCCCACATTCCCTGAAATAGGCAGCAGCCCTTCACCCAGAGCCTCGGTTCTGGCCTTGTATGAATTGTGGGCGCTCCCTGACTTGTAACAGTCTAACTTAGGACTTTTCACACTTATGATAATGCAAAAACGATATGCATTCCATAGAGACCCCCATGGAGTTCTGGATTTGATCTTCCCATGGGCTACTGGGAGACCGCTCCATCCTCTCACAGGCCTGGGTAGGGCACTGAGAGGCAGCTCCATCACCCCATGGCCTGAGGGGCACACTCCATTGCGTGCCATGTGGGCCAGTGGGTTAGGTGGATTCGATGCATTTCTGACTTGGGATATTTTCACCTTAAGATGGGCTTATTAGTACATGACCGCACTGTAAATGAAGGAACATCTGTACATTTCTATAATGTTCCAAATAGGTTTCCCACGGGAAATGCTTCCTGCGCCCGGGAGACTCCGGGAGCATGAACTTGGGACACGAGGCCTCTTGACATCTTGGGAGCTCTGGGGCCTACCATAAGGCCACCGTGCTGGGCCTCAGTCTCCAGTCAGGACTTGTCGGAGACACACTCCTGGCCCCAGGCCTGCGGTTAGGAGCAGGAATTTTATCCCATGTCAAAATTTGGGAACAAGAGCTTCACAACTAGCTGTGGGACCTTGGGTAAGTCCTTCTGCCTCTCTGAACCTACAGGAGCTACCTAGGAGGGCTCTTATGTGGTATAGATAAGCCGGCTTGTGGCCTGCAGGCCGGAGGGGCACTCACCATCAGCACCGCGAAGTAGGTTAGATGGTCGCACAGGCAAGACGTCTGGGTCTCCCTCCTGAGTGTCTCACACCCAGCACTGCTCCAGCTCCCTGGGCTGCTTGCTGAGGACAGAGAGCACAGGCTCTGGTCAGCGCCATCCCCCAGGATCCCCAAAGCACGGCTGGGCCATTCTTTCAGTATTTGCCAGCCAGCAGATCCCTGGCCGGCTGTCCTTCCCTTTCAAAGCCCGCCCTTCTCCAGTGTCCCTCCTGTGCACCCCCTGCCCGCCCTCCAGGGTCCCGTTTCTCCCCCAGACACTTCCTGCCCCACAGGCCCCTGGCACTCACAAGTCTGGCCTTCCATCCAGAACACACACTGCAGAGTCACGTTCCTCTGTCGGGATAAGAAAAAAGGAGCATGGGACCCCGGGCGTGCCACCCACCGTGGGCCAGGCAGAGGGTGGTCAGGACAGGACACGCCACCTCTACCCCAGGCTGGACCCGCTGGGCCCCTGCCCTCTGCCCAGCAATGATTTGACTAAAGACAGGGAGGTGGGAGGGAGGGGAGAACAACATGGCCGCCCGCTCACCGGCTGGGGCTGATGCTGGAAGGTGAGCACCACGGGCTCCGAGAGGTTGGCCACTTTGGTGTTCTGCACAACAATGCCCAAGACCTTCTCACCCAGGACCTGGCTGGCATTCTTGTCCTAGACACATGAGGGTGGGGGGCGAGAGCAAAGAGGGGGCTCAGGGCTGAGAACAAAGTCCCCAGCAGTCCCCTCTCCACTGTGTCTCTTAAGATGTTCCTCCGGGACTCTAAGCCTCTCTGGAGCCAGTGCTTGTGTGTGTGGACATTCACACCGTAGGCTCAGATCTCTCCCAGGGAGATTCATACACTGCAGTCCAGTTGGGACTTGACAAAGGGCCAGCGGCGGCTCCCGCGGAGGGAGCTGATTGCAGCTTACCTCTGGCCAGAGCCCCGAACCCGGGGAGAGGAGGGGAGGTCAAAAGGGGAGGCACCCAGCAAGGGCATGAGGAGGGGCCCACAGGGACGGCCCGCACCTGGAACAGGGCCTGGCTGCTGAAGTCGACCAGCAGCAGCCTCTCCTCCGCCTCGCCTCGCCGGCCTTTGGTCCGCTGGAAGAGCGCGCCCGGCAGCAGCACCGAGTACCCCAGGACCTCCCCTCGCGCCGCCTGCAAGCAGAGTCCCCGCAGGCCTCAGCCGACCCGGCCTCCGATCCCGCGCACCTGCCTTCCGGGCTGCCGCAGGGCCGGTCCTCGGGCCCCCACCGCCCCCTCTGAGGAGAGCCGCAGGCGCCCTGTCGGGAGCCCCAGATGCCGGCTGCACCTGCACCCTCCAGGGTAGAGCCAGGCGGGCCGGGGCGCGGCTCCGGCTAACAGGACCGCAGGGCCCGTCTCCAAACGGGCGGCAGGGCTGCGCGCTGGAGCGGTAGCCTTCCATCCCTGCCTCGACCCAGAAGCCCTGCTCAGGAGGCTGACGCCTCTGCGCCCTCGCTCTCCCCGGGGTCTTCTCAGTGCCACCGACTGCGGAGAGCGCCCTGGGCCCCCTCCCAGCCCCGAGGGGGGCGGAGGGACCCCTGCCCCGTGGGGCGCCAGGTTCCGGCCTCCGCTCCCCGCCCGCCCACCCGCCAGGGCCCGACCTCCTGCCCGGCGTGGACGCGCAGGCCCCGGCGGCCGGCTGTGGGTGGCAGCTTCCACACCGTGGCGTTGACCCGCTCCTCCGCCAGGGACACGGCGTCACCGGGGAACCGCACGGAGGCCAGCTTGGACTCCAGGCTCTGCAGCTGCCTGTCGGGGAGCACAGCGCGGTGTAGACAGCGGGGAGACCGCTGGGGCCGGCCGACGGGAAAGGCGACAGGGAAGGAAGGACAGCGGTCTGGGGGAGGGGCGGCACACGGCAAACAGCCGGCCACATGCTGGGGGAGAAAGACCCGCGTGGGGAAAGACGTGTGCGAGCAGAAGACCCAGAAGGGGAAGGGGCGGTGCTGGCAGGGCGAACTGGGGAGCAAGGCGGGGGCGGAAGGGCGCTGCCCAGAGACGCAGCACGGGGCTTAGGTCCCCTGCCTCTGCGGCTGCCCCGCCCACCCCTGCGCCCTGGAGCAAACCCGACCCTCCACTGGCAGGAGGAGCCTGGGTGCCCCCCCCCCCCAAACGCCATGTTGGTCTTTGCTGATTGAAAAGGACGAGAGGCGCTGTCTGGGGCGACCACGTACCCCCTCCCCTTGGAAAGAGGAGATCCCCTGATCCTCCCCATGAGCCCGCCGCCCCTCCCAGGAGCCGCACTCACTGGCTGGCCAGGGCGGCCGAGGGCCTCCGGGAGACCTTGTGGGGGTGCCGCAGGAGCTGGCTGAGGCGGTGGAGGGCCTTCTTCAGCTCACACATGTCCACGGAGGCGTTGGGGGAGGCCTGGTGGGGCGGGTCTGGGGAGAGCCGGAGGCTGTGAGCAAGGCACCACGGGCCACTCACCCGCACAGTCCTCAGGCCACTGTCCACAAGACAGGCACCTAGACCAGGAGTGGATCCCCAGGCCACCCTGAGGTGACAGCGGCCAAAGGGGGTGCCAGTCTTACAGAGATCCCAGAGGGGCCAACGCCAGCAGGTGTTGGGACTCCCTACCACAGCCCAGCACCCAGCCAGGAGCCCCTGGCTACACAGAGCAATGGACAGTGCTGACTGGCCTTGGTGACCTTCTCCCAGAACCCTGTGACTTCCCAGAACTCAGGTCTGCCAGCTTTAAACCCGCCAATTACAGTGTGTTACAGGAATTGGCGTGACTAACATCCAGGACTCCCAGAAGAGCATTGGTCCAGAGTCCTGCTTTCTCCCCACACGTCCCCCTGACACCCTCGGCAAGGCCAGGATGAAGAGTCAGTCCAGGGGCATGGGCTGTCCCACTCCATCTCACCCCTCCCCCTTCCCCCCTTCTTCCTCGTCCCCCACCGTCCCTGCAACCCACTCATGGTCCCAGCCCCTCGGTCCCTGCCCCAGCTGTCCCACACAGCTAGGAAGCTCCACTTGGGTCTCGCTCCTCCCCTCCTCCAACGCCTTCCATGGCTCCCTACTACTGGGAACAGGACGCGGGGTCTGCGGCTGAGTCTTCCAGGGCTACTTCCCAGCACGCCTTGCCCTTGGGTCCTCTGCCCTGAGCCTCCCTTACCATGGAAGGAGAAGGTGAAGTCGGAGGCGCTGGGCAGGCTGCTGTTCTGCGGGCTCCACCAGGAGCTGACAGATGTGGCGAGCAGCAGGGGTCCCTGCACCCGGCTCTCCTCCTGCTGCCGGAAGCACAGCAGGCCATTGGCATGGTTACTCAGCACGAAGTCACTCCTGCCATAGCGAAGGTGGAACTTCCCAGCGTGGCGGTTCCAGTAGAGGCAGAAGTGGTAGAGACCCCTGGGGTCAGGGAAGAGCCGGGAAGCCCCAGAGGCTGCCTGGAAGGGGGCGTGGATGGTGAGGGCCTCCTCGGAGTTGGTGATGGCAATGTGCAGCTCTGGTGTCTGCTTATAGAGGAGGCTGCTCCTCTGGGTCTGGTTCCGCTGGCCGCAGAAGCGGAAGTCTTCCCGGGGGCCACCGCCGTGAGCACCTAGGAGGCAGAGCTGCAGCTAGGACCCCGGAGCAGGGACCAGCAAGGGGCCTGAGAGGGGACAGGGCCTGGCCAGAGAACACTCATGCCCACATTCCACTGGTACACTTCAAAGGGCCTACAAAATGTATGCCTACTCTGCTCAAAATTCATTGCTTTTAAAGTATGAAAAAACTGAAAATAAATAACGATGTCCATAGCAATAAGGTATTTAATAAGGTCATGGCTGCCACACACACCCCTGTGAGCTGGCACTACTCAAGAATGCTTGCCGAAAGGGGAGAGGGGCTGAAACCCAGCCCGCACTCCCCACCCCAAGCTATGCGCTGTGGGGTTGCATTTTCCATGGTACCACTCACCAGCTAGGCTGTGCTGCGTACCTGTGCCTGCCCACGGGGGTTGCACACCTACCAGAAACTGTCCCACACGAGGGGCACCGACCCTGTGTGTCAGCACCAGCCTTAAGTCCTCCCCACCTCCCCACAGCAGCCCACCTTGAGCCAGGAAGAGCAAACTCAGCAGGGACAGCGCCATCTTCAGGGGCACTTGGACAGCCATTGTCATGCCTGGAAGCCAGCCCGAGAAGCCCCCACCTGGAAGAAACCGTGGGTGTTAGCTGGGAGCCTGGCCAGGTGGCGTGGGGCCAGCCTGCAGGGGCAGGGGACAGGGCAGCGGGGACATGGATGCGATGTGGAGGGCAGGTGAGCACACAGCCAGCGGCCGGGCTTCACGAGCCTCAGGTAAGTCACTCACAGTGGGGCTGAGGGTTGCCCCGCCCTTCTGGCCCAGCAATGATAGGGTGACCTTCCCTCGGGTCCTCCCAGAACCCTCACTTGCCCTTGCCAGGCATGAAGAAGGAGGCTCAAGAGCGCTGCCCTAGGGTCCTCGCCTATCATCCCTGAAGGCAGCTGGGAGGACTCAGCTCCAGCTTCTACCCAGGCCCTGCCTGTGGGCCTCCCCTAAGCAGCGAGGGTGGCCAGCCCTTCTCGGCCAGCCAAGGAGCTCCTGGCCCATCTTTGAGGACAGCTCCGGCAGAATCAGCTGGCCGGAGGCTACAGGTGCAGCAGGAAAGAAGTGAGGACCCAGTGTAGTCACAGCGCCCTCTGCAGGGTTCAGATAGCAAGGGAGTCTCCCACCCAGACCACCAGGGGGAGCCAATCACCAGGGCGGGGGCAGTCAGCAGAACAGAGGTGGCCATCTCTTCCAGAAAGCGACGTGGTGTGGCCCAAATGGGGACAGGAGATCCAGCTTCCCCCACTCCTACCCGGTCCCCACGGCTGCTGTTGGCTGACCCCCCACCGGAGCCTCCACAATGGACCCCACCTTCTTGTACCTGCATGAGCACTCATCCCAGCCGGGTGAGGTGGGAACCCTATCGGGCCATTTCCAGAATGGGATCCAGAGATCCAAAGTGTTAAAGGCCTTGCCAAGGAGAGCCACACAAGCCAGGAACTCTCCCTGCCTAGGTGCTCGCAGAGTTGCCAAGTAGCTTGAGTCTCCCTACTGCCAGCTGACTTAACTGGGTGCTGAAAGACCCAGACAGTCATCCTCGTCCGTGGGGAGCTGCATCCACCCACAATCCATCATCTCCACAAACCAGAAAAAGGGAACATCCAAGGAGTCTAAGTTTGGGAGGAATCAAAGAGGGCTTCCTGGATATATACTGAGTATCCAAGGGCAGCATTTAAGGCAGGGGTGGCTAAGGAGGATCTCATTCTCCCCTTCTAGGACCAGGGCTCCCTTGAGCCAACCTGCCCCTCAGAACCAGAGTCAATGTCTAAGTCCTAACAGGAGGAACGAATGTCCATTTCTGGGGTCACATGGTCTCGCCATCATGCGCGCACATCACCAGACCCTTGAGGAGGACGTAAGACTGTTGTGGGAAAGCTGCTGTTCCCAAGGTCCTCATTTAGGCTTTGCTCTGTGTCCTCCCTGGGCACTGGGGTTGTTTTCCAGCTGTCGCCTGCCATCTCAGACCAACAGAAGAAACCAGCTTCTGGGGTCAGGGGTGTCCTTTCCAGAGTCCCTGCTTCCTGCTCTACCAGCTCAGTCACTCTTCTCTGCTGATCCTTGGTCCCAGTGTCACTTCTTCCAGTCAGCCCTCTTGCTATAACCATTGCTTTCCACCTGTGAACCCGAAGCTCACAGGTCACTTTGAAAACTGGCTCCAAACTGCATTTTATGATGCTTGGATCTGAGGCACAGAGACCAGTGACTTCCTGAGGTCAGCAGCGAGTAAAGGTAGAGCTGGTGGGAACACAGGTGTCCCTGGCCTCCAGGAGCCACCCACCTCTGTGGTGACAAGGCCTGGACAGAGCAGAACTGCCTGCCTTGCAGCAGACCCCACGGTGCCCTTGAGAGCACAAGAGGCTAGGACAGGGAGTAAGGTCCCCATCACTAGAGCGGCGCAAGCCAGGCCACAGCAGCATGGGCGCCACAGAAGAGATGCCATGGCAGAGACGGAAGCACAAACAAGTGGCTGGCTCCCCGCACCCCGCCGGCCCACGTGTCCCGGCTCCCGGCTCGCTCCATTTCAACACAGCTCCACATGCTGTGTCTCAGCAACTTCCTCAGGGTCCTTTGAGGACTCTGCCACCGGGAATCAACTAGCTTACCCTTAGTGAAGGACTAGCTAGAGCCAGACTTTCTAGACTCAAATCCCAGCTACCACACTTGCTGTGTGTCCTTGGGCTAGTCACTCACCATCTGTGGGCCTTATTTCCACAACTGTAACAAGGCATAAAAATCAAGTCTGCCTACAGGGCCACTGGAGGTTAAATTAACTGTTATCCTCAAGGGCCTAGAACAGGGCGTGTATATGGCAGGCACCAGAGACGGCAGCAGACAGCTAATCGGCTCGGCATCCTTTCGGGCCACCCAGCCCCTGGGCCTGCCGCAGACCCCACCTACACCTTCTCCCTCCCCCACAGTCCCCATCCTCCACAGGTGGCTAGCTTGGCCTCCACAGCACCTTGAGGGGGAATTCCTGGAGGGTGAAGCCTCCTTTCCCAGCATGCAGCGGGAAGCCCGGGGCCCCACCCCGCTACTTCCCTCCTCCCAGCCGGCCCTGGGTGTCTGCAGAACCATTAAGGGGCAGGAGAACTGGGCAGGGACCGGGTGGAGGGAGGACGCTGCCCTGCCAGTCCACTTAGCAACGGCTCTTCTCCCGTCCATCTCCACCCCCAGGCCTGCCCTAATACAGGCTCCTAACCTTCTACCCATCTCAGCCAGAGGGCACCGGTGAAGGCGGCCAAGATGGAGTATTCTGGATCAGCCCAGTGTCTACCACCTGATGCAGCCAGGAAGAAGGGGCCTGTGCTCTGGAGACTGAACCCCAGAACCAGGGCCCATATGTGAGCCCACCCCTCCCACCTCCCCCCAGGGCTCAGGAACCCGTCTTTGGCCCCTGACGGTGAGGAAGGGGCAGAGCTGACAGCCTTGGCCATGAACTATCTTAGGAACAAGTTCCAGGCCATAGCAAGGCCCTTTTCAACCTCCTATGGCACTGGCCCGCAGAAGGGGGGTTGCCAGGGAGGGTGAAGGTCAACAGTAACACCTACAGTATCTCATTGAATCAGGAGTCACCCTGTGAGGCCTGTCCTACTGGCTTACCATTCCACAGATCTGTAAACTAAGGTCAGGGGAGGACTTTCTGCTTCCAGATTTCTCAGTGCTTGTGCCGAGCAACCTTTCCTGCTGGGCAAGTGGGGCTCGTAAAGGTCTCAGAGACCCAGGCACCCCTCCTTGGGCCTTGGGGTCTATTCAGAGAAGGGAAAAAAGTGGGGGGCAGTGATGACTCCAGACAGCACAGATAATTCCAGTCTGGATGGGAGGGTGCTGGGGCTGAGCCCCAGGGGAGTCCCCCCACCCCCAGCTCCCCTTCCGGAGTAGCCAACCTTGACCTCAAGCCTTCCGTAAACACATACTGAGAACAGAACATGCTGATCCAGGCACACAGTGGGGGCCACCATTGCGGGTCCCCATGGACCCAGCAGGGTAGAGAGTGGCCAGGGCCTGTCTCAACCGGGATACCCCGTGCCCACTGCCCCGGCTGGCTGCTCAGGAGAGAGGGGCCCCTACTCAGCTCAGCCCTGCCCTGTGTGTGATGGCGGAGGCCCAGGGCTCACGCTCTTCCTCATGCCTGAGTCATGTCCTCTGCCATCCTGTGTGGAGCCACAAGTCAGCGTGCTCAGCCCAAGCTCCTGGAAAACCCATTTCCTCAGAGGATGGAGTAGAAATGGAGTGGCCTGGACCTGGGGGACGCGGTTAACCCTTCCCTGGGCAGCTGCCTCCAACTTCTCTAGCCGGGAGCAGGTGTGGACCTGGTCCCTGTTCCTTGCTTCCCCTCCCCCAAACCCACTTGGTCCCAGGCCCCCTGAATGAGTTCATGTCACCTCCAACCTTGGCTCATGCAGTCCCCTTGCCCACGATGCCCTCCCCTCCTCTATGACAGTTTGCCTCTGAGAAGATGCCTTCATATCCAGGTGGAACTGACCATCCGCTGCTGGCTCACGGTCACACCACATGCCACCTGCCTCTCCCGCCCTGCTGCTCCAGGTGTGCCTGAAAGAGGCACCCCAATAACCCTCAGGTCAGGGAGTGTGCCAACATGCATCAGGAAGTGTCCCATCAACAGGCCAAGGGCTGGGAAACTGTGTTTACAACCAACCAGGAGAGACACCAGGAACTCTGTTTTGAAGATTGCCACAGAGGGAGGGGACCAGCTCCCTTCACTCAGCTGCTAAAGGGCAGGGCCTGGAAAGTGCCACTTCCTGACCTGTGACAGGGAGGTGTCATGCTCTTTGTGGGATACCCAGCAGTTAGCAGGGTGTGGAAGCCTGAGGCAGAGCCAGGGTGGGGGGACAGGTGCCGAGCAGGGGAGGAATGGGGTCAGTCTCTGGGCAGGAGCCTGGTCTTGCCCCGTCCCTCAGATCTCCTTCAGGGGTACCCACGCAGGCCTCCATCACAGGCTGTCCACTGCACACCCAGAGCCCGGGGTGGATGGCTTGGGAAGGGGCAGGCCAGGAGAAAAGGTCTCCTCTAGTGTGCACATCTGTGTGAGAGCGTGAGCAGGTATGGGGCAAAATGAGGCTGGGGTGGGGGGCGGGTCAGCATGGCACTGGAGGGACCCACTTGGTCCCCACAGGGACAACGGTCACAGGCAAGGGGGGGCACAGAGAGCCTCCAAGGGCCCTTCCAGGTGCCTTCTCCAAAGCGGGGGGCCTAATAGGTCCCCACTCCCAACAGTTGGAGGCTTCGTTACCAGAATACATGGCACCTGGAAATATCGTGTCTCCACTAGCTCAAAGAAGCCCCATCCAGAGCCAGTTAGAGCCTGGACCACACCATCATCAAGCCCCTCAGCTATACTCATGGCTCTTAGGAAGCCCAGCTTGCAAATGCTGAATTCTTCCCTCAGCTCCCTTGTCCACGGTAATGACCGATGCTCAAGTAAGGAGATCCCCAGGGAACCCCTAGACACACACACACACACACACACACACACACACACACACACACACACACACACAGCCCAGGAAGATCATGGAGGTCACTACGAGCTCAGGATCCAGGCGTCAGGACTTTTTCTACACTGAAGGATAATAGAGCTAGCGAGACCCAGCCCCCAGATCCGCACCTGCCCAGGCCTGGCCTTCCCCTTCTACCAGCCCCATGGCAGATCTGCCCAGCCAGCCTTGGCCTCGCCTCTCTGCACCTGCTGGGCCTTTAATTCCCTCTGCATGCCCAGGTGGGCCTAGGTCCCGTGGGGGGAACCAAGGAAGAGGAGAGGACAGGGCCTGCACCTGAGCAGGGGCCCCAAGTTCTCCATGAA
Organism: Ctenodactylus gundi; assembly: GCA_004027205.1. NCBI lineage: Eukaryota > Metazoa > Chordata > Mammalia > Rodentia > Ctenodactylidae > Ctenodactylus > Ctenodactylus gundi. The sequence continues at coordinate 146,056 of PVKB01002465.1, forward strand.
AATGGGTCCTTCACAGCTGGCCACCCACAGCTGTGGGTCTCCTGGACCTCAGTGTACACATAGAGCCACCAGGGAAGACAAAGGACAGCCTCCCCCCCAGGGAGGGGCTGGGCCAGGGCTCCCCCCTCCGAAGCCCCTGCAAACACGGGTCCTCCTCCTGGGGATGCCAACGCGTGGCATGCCTGTGACTGTCCCAGTCAGTGCCCTGGGATGTGGGCTCTGCATCTTCTGAGGGTCCACGGCAGCCTGGATAGCAGACAGCAGTGGGTCTGAACAAATCTCTCTGGCACCCAAGGGAGGTCAGTTTGCCTTGTCAAGCACTGAATTCATGCCTGGCACCACAATCCACTTTCCACACACAAATTCCTCACAATGGCCCAAGGAAGCAGGTACCATGAGTCATCCGATCGGCACAATAGCTCTGAAGCAATACCCCGTCAACGACAAGAGAACTCAAGTCCAAAGAGGTGAGGTCATGGCCAAGAGCACACAGCAAGTGCGCAGACACGTGTGACTCAACCCGAGGCCCTCTACCTCAAAGCCCATGTGTTCAGTGGGGACTCAGTCTCCCCATCTTTGCCATGAGGTCACTTGTCAAAGCCCCCAGAAGAACTCTCCATGGAGAGAAACAGTTTGGGTCCCCTAGAAAGGGGCTGAGCAGGCTGAGCCCAGTTTCCCAGCCAACACTGTGAAGGGCCTGGTCAGCACGGCCACCTGCTATTAACACGAAAAACAGAACTCTCAGGAATCTGAGGCCACATGGCTAGGAGCTTCTCAGCACCTCCTCCTTGCAGGCTCCGGTCCCCTCCTCCACTCCTGAGCTGTCCCCAAGGCCATCAGCCAGCAGTTGATGCTCGGCAGGAGCTAGTTAGGCTGCAGAGTTCCCCAGGGCCACTCACTCCTATCTCTGACACTTCCAGGCGAGAGGTCCCCAGCGAGCCTGGGGCACACTCAGGCCTGCCCCACTGGTGGGGAAAGGGGAGCTGCCAGGCTGTCCCTGAGTGGGCCATTCCATTAAAGTCAGCCACTGCCTGCTGGGCCTGTGGTCTTGCCACAAGCAGCTGAGACGCTCAGAATGTCCAGGGTGGGGGTGGCGTTGGGTATGAAGGAGTTAGATCTTTGAGTTGCTGAAGGTCAAAACCTCTTGGAATTGTAGAATCAGAGCCCAAAGAGAGAAAGGATTAGGAAGACCCCAGCTCAGTGTGGCCAGACCCGGCTGCCCCAGAGTTAACCCAGTCTAGAGTGGGCTCCGGGATTTTCACATGCCATCCAGGGACTCCGGTGCCAACCTGGTGAGCCCTAGGCTCCCAGGCAGTCCACAGTCAGCCCTGGGCTTGTGGTCAGGTCTATGAGACCCAGCCCTGTAGAGAGAGCAGCTGTGGACAGCCTCCACGGGACTCAGCACACACACCCATCAGCACCTGCCTAGGACAGCACCACCCTGAGCCATGGCAGGACACAAGGGCCAGACTTGCTCTGCTGCCCCCGGGCTTGGAACCTGCAGGCTCGCCTGGCCCCTCTCTGAACTCAGTTTCCTTCTCCATCAAGTGAGTACCTAGCACCCCTGTCCCCTGCCTGTCTTCTCTGGACCCAGGGTCCGTCGGAGCTCTCTAGGCCTTCCTGAAAACCAAGCAGAGCTTACCTTGGAGCCAGCAGTCAGCGACAGAGGGTGCTGAGCTGTCTCCTCCACACCGGGCAGCTCTGCCCTCAAACCACAGCCGGACCTGCTGTCTGGCGGCAGTTCCCCTTCCCCAAGGCCAGCCCACAAGCCGGCCCAGACACTGCCCCTTGGTCTCTGGGGGCTGCGGCCCAGCTTCCCGGGCAGGCAGAGCGCCTATCTGGGATGCTTCGGGCTCCCAAGGCCGGCCACCCTCACTCCCTTCCCCCGCTCTTCCTTCCCCACATCTCAGATCCCCAAGCATCCTCCCTCAAGGCGAGGGGGTTGCGAGGGGGCGGGGCTGGAGGCCACCATGCCTGAGGCCCCGTCTGGGAAAGGGAGACCGAGGCAGCGAGGTGAGTCTCCTACTGGCTCACTGAGCACAGTCCCCTTGCCCATCCCACAGGCAGGCAGGGCCACAGCCCTTTCCACATGAACCCATGCAATCCTCTTAAAAACCTTGGAGACGCTATTACACCCACTGAGCAGGTGACAATGAGGTCCCAGAGGACCAAATTATCCCCAGGCCATGCGACTAGGAGCAGTCTGGGTTGGATGTGCCCCAGCTGGGCTCTGCCCACCCCACCCCCATGCTGGGTTTTCTAGGCTGTTTCCTCAGCGCTCACCTGTTCCTGCTAGAAAGGGCTTGTCCCGAAGAGTTGCGCGTTAAAAGGTATTTCCTTGGGGCGCACCAGGCACCATCCCCAGCTGGGGCACAGCAACCTGCGCCCCTCACAGCGCCTCCAGCTCCTTCCCGGGCTTTCTGGCCCCACCCCCTGCTTCTGGGAGGCTTAATCTTTGCAGCCCAGGGACCAAAAGGGATCCCGGCCTCCAGGGAAAGGGGCGGGTGCCCAGCTCACCCCAGCCACTTCCAAGCAGCGCTCTCTGTGTTTTCTTCCTCCCTCGCGGAGCCGGAACGGTGCCCAAGGCCTTCACACCGAGCTACAACCAGCCCATCTTTTGTTTCTGATTTAGAACCACAGTTGTGCTAAATGGCGAAGTTGCCCAGGCTGGGCTTAAACTTGTGATCCTCCCGGAGTGCCGCGATTACAGACCCGCGCCACTGGCCCGGCCGGGTAGCTCAAGCCCCCTTAGGGTACCACCCGAGCCTAGCCCGCAGGCACACTGGGATGTAGGAACGTCAGGGACAAAGGGGTGAGGGGCGGGGAGAGGGGGGAATGAAGGGGCAAAGGCATGCGTACGCCCAAAGGGCATTCTGCACATGCAGAGTCCCCAGAAACATGAGACATGGGGGGGCGGGGGGGCAGGGGTACATGCATGAGCCGATCTGACAAAACGAACCCACAACGTGCAGAACCAAAGCGCGCTAATAATGGAGCGGGGAGGGGAGGGGGCCGCTGGGGGCGGTGGGGGGCGTCGTACCTGGGCAGGGCAGGCGGGCACCAGGGTCCCGCATGCCCAGAGTCCGGGAGCCCTGAAGGCGGCGGGACCCTAGACCGCCCCCGCCGTTCCCACCATCCTCCTCCAAGAGCCACAGTCAGACAAAGCGGGCAGCCGGAACCTCCGGCGCGGGAGAAGGGGCGCAGGTGACAGCCGCCCCTGGCAACCGTTACCCTGGCAACCGTGGGCAGCTGCGGGACGGCTAAACGGCTGCGACCACCCGCGGAGCAGCAGGGCTCCCTACCTGATCCTGTGGGGGACATCTGCCTGGCTTGAGCGGGCCTCAAAAGCCCAGCTGCTCCACTGCCAAGTTCTCAAGAGAAGCCAAGTCCCGGATTTTCACGTAAAATCAAGTCTGTCCGTATCTTTTTAGAACCCAGGAGGGGAGACTCCTGTGACTAAGTGATGCCCAGAGAACGGATTGGGCCCCAGAGGGCTGCCAGCCTGCGGCCCAGGCCTCAAACCAGGTTGGACCCCCTCTAACCCTCACGTTGGCTGTCATGAACGTAGACCATCTGCCATACTATCTCCAAAACTTAGGGGCCCCCTCCCACAGGAAGCCCTCCTAGATTGCACAGCTCACTAAGAATCCCTCTTTGGAGTCCACCTGGGCAGGGAGCCCCTTCTGGTTTTCTTCTAGAGGTCCCTAGGGTGGGGAGGGGAGGCAGGAGTGGGTAGGAGCCTCTTTTTCAGTCTGGGAGGGAACGACAGAAGTGAGACTCCTGGACCAGGCACCAGGCATCTTGAAAACCCATGCCCACCACCCCTAAGGCGAGCCCTCTTGCACCACGCTTACAGATGTAGGGGCAGAGGCTGGGAGGTCGTGTGATCTTTTCAAGGCCACCTCATGGCTCCGGGAGGGGGAAGAGTTAGAACAGGGACCTCCTTGAGACACCACGACACCCTTCGTGCCTGGTTGCTTTTTGGCCCTCCCTTCCCTGACAGCCAGCACATCCAGACGCCATTTGGTCACCTCCAGTGGTGGGGCGCTCCCCCCCTCCCCCCCAAGGGGCACGTCCTTTAAGAACTTCCTATCTGATGAGGCAGAGGGGAAAGATCACTGAGATTGGGTGGGGAGCCGCACCGGCTGCTCAGGGGGCTCGGGTCTGGGTCCCACGCGCTTTCCCAGAGCGTGAATGCGGGCTCCAGGCCATCTCCGGGCCGAGGGGGCGGTGGGGGCGGCCCCAGGAGGGGAGCGGGGGCTGGGCCCTTGGCCAGGACAGGCCACGTCCTCCGGCGCCGCTGAGCCGGCCTCATTCAGGCGCTATTTTCAGCCTGGAGGAAGAGGAAAAGAAAGCGAAGAAAGGAGCCGCTGTGCGCGGGCCCTGCCAGCCCGAAAGCGCCCCGGCCGCCCAGCGGAAAGGCCAGGCGGCTGGACCCGAGGACCTTGCCGTCCAGTAGGGAGGCCTGGGCTTTTACGCGCCCTCGGGGTGGGACGCAAGGGTGCAGCCCTCCGCATCCTGTCCTTCCGCTAAGGAAAATTCCTAGGATGTAACCCCTCGCTGCTGCCTGGAGTCCAGTGCCCAGGCACCGGCTGGGCCACGTCCCCTCGCCCAGCCCCTATGACTCTCCACAGCGGGGTGGAGGCAGGGCGGACAGCCGGAGGCTCGTTTTACAGCGGGTACTAGGATTCAGGGAGGAGGATGACTGTCAGAGCCACCAGCCAGTGAGTCCAGCCACTACACTCCTCTGCCCACACCCACCTCGGGGCCTTTGCACATACTGTCTTCTTAACCTAGTACTTTCTTCTCTCCAGGATTCTTCTCTCCAGGGGCCCCCTCTCAGGCCTTGATTCAGACCCCCAAGAAGACAGCCTTTATGACCTCCCATGACCTCCAGCCTTCCTGTCACCTGGTTGATCAGCAGAGCACCTAAGCTGGCCTGGAGCCGTGGTCCTTTGCACTTCCTTGTCAGTCCTTGCTCAGCCTCGGCCACTGCCTGCCCCTGGCGCCCCTGGTCCACAGTGCCGTCTGCGTAAGTGGATGAACAAGGCAGAGCAGGGCTCCGGGCAGGTCAGGCAGGCACCCTGGTCTTCCCTTTCTCTAGACATAAGCGAGAGTGGTGCCCAGGGTGGAAGGGGGCAGCAACCCCGAGCTGCCGCCTTCTCTAGCCTCTGACCTGGCAGGGGGAGGCTCGCCTCTGCTCAGATGCACGGCCGGGGGACCGGGAGGGAATCTGAAAGCCCTCCAGCACTCCGGCTGCTGCTGAAGGCTCTCACAAGGCCTGCAATGCTGGGGCCGGGGAGCCCAGTACTCTCACACCTCCTTTTGGGCTTGCTAAGACCCCATCTGCCTCTGTGACCACCAAACTGCAGGTGTTCTCTCTACATCAAGGCAAAGTTGCCAGTCCTGGCCCAGCTCTGGTCCCCTCCCTCTGTGGCTGAGTCTGGCCACTGGAGAGGGGTCCTTCCACCGCTGCTGGTTCCAGACTCGCTCTGGGCTCCCCGTGGACAGTCTGAGGCGGGGCCAGAGGGAAAGTGGCCGTGGGGACCCCGGGCTCCAAGAACCTGGATGGGCATGTGCCAAGGCCACCTGCAGAGACTGATGAAGCAGCTAAAGACAGGGCAGAGACCATGTGCCAGCACAGACCCCCGACTGGCCTGTGTCTTCACAACACCCTAGTCACCCGTGAGGAGAGACCCCTGTCCGTTTTACGGTTAGGCAAACTGAGGCTCAGAGAGGAGAAGCTGCTTACCCAGGGACATGGAACTGATATAACCTGGAAGGATGCAGAAACGGGTGTTGTCTCCCAGAAGGCCGGGAGAGCCCAGGGCTGGAGTACCAAGGGGACCTTCCAGTTCCCGCATCCCCTCCACGGTTTCCCTGACAAACTTGAAAGTCTGTAGGCCAGGGAGCTCACTGCCCACCATGGGAGCAGCCAGGTGTGGTACCCCGGGAATAAGCTCAGGCCTGGAGATGGGAGAGCCAGGTTCAAGTTCCTACTGCCTCCCGCCTCTGGGGACCTTCGACCTGCTTCCTAGTAAATGTACGTAAGGCTTCAAGGGAGCCAGCAGCACCCATGACAGAGTGCGGGTCTCGGTGGGCGGTGAAGCGGAAGAACCAGAGTGGGTTGGTTACGAGTCTCCCCTAAGTGTTTGGCACATGCCCAGATGGTGGTGGTGGAGGGGCAGGGATACAAGGCCACTCATGACTCGGCTGCCCCATCCAGCTCCCGAGACTATCCCATACGTTGTCACAGTCAAAGCATCAAACCACCTGGGGCTGTCCCCCTGCCACAGGGACAGAAACTCAAGATGCCAGCCAGAACCTGAGATCCCTAGGGCTGAGGGAAACATCCAGCCGAGAAGTGAAGGCAGAGTGCTGCTTGGACCCAGGACACCAGCCTCGCTCGAACCCCGGCCTCCCCTCCAGGCCTGGAGAGTGTCCAGTTAGGACAGCCTATCACAGTGGCCACTTCTCTGTGAGTGGACTTCTCAAGGTCATAGCCTCTCCCTCTGCTCTTCACAAGGTCACACGCCCTTCCTTTGCTTCACACAAGGCTGTGTCCCCTCTCTTTCTCAAGGTTGGGTCCCCTCCTCTTTGCCTGGCAGTCTACATTCTACAGAAGCAGCACCTCATGGATTCCGACGTTAACTGCTAAGTAGTGTTTCTTCGAACTGATAGAGCCCACAACTCTGGGGCCTTCATGTAACATCAGTACGATACGCCTCCTTATTCTCTAGGGCTGTTCCTCAACAAGCAAAAAGCAAGTACATGGCTGTAAGGGTCAACTTGCAAAAAAAAAAAAAAAAAAAAGCAGTACGTCTAAGAATTGCAGGGACTTGCCCAAGAGGTCAAGGTCAACCGCAGTTATCTCACGCAGCTCCTGACACCTGGCTGGCAAAGATCCGCTCAGCACAGCTTTCCTGCCTGTTATCTCACTGCACCCCACTTCCCTCTTATAAAATATCTTCCATGAAAGATGGGCCCCTCAAGGAGGAACGTGGAGGACAACAGCCTTCTGCCCCAGCCCTTGAGTAAACCTGGCTTCCTTCCCAGCAGCTTGTACCCCGCGTATTGGCTTCTGAGTGGTGAGCCGTGAACTTAGGTCTGCTAACAAGGCTTCGGGTCTTGGGGACCAGGAGAGAACTCCAGGCTGGGCAACTCCTTACACCAAGAGGTGATGACCTCGTAAATGAGAGTGTTTCTGGACCTGGGTGCCTTTCCAAGTGACCTCCTGAGAGAGTGGGGCTCTGGGTCTGTAATAAAGTTTCTGCTGCTCCCCAAAAGAGAGGCTGTGGGTGGTCCAGAATGGTGACAGTAATGCCAGGCATAATGCTTGGCCCTTAAAGTTTAACAGGTCCCTTCACTCTCTAAGATGCCATCGCCAACCTCATTTTAAAAATTAGAGAAATGAAAGGCAGAGAAGTTAATTCACTAGTGCAGATTCACAGCAACGGTGGGGCTGGGACAGAGCCAGGACTTCCCAGAGCCCACACGAGCGCGCCATCTGTGCTACTCCTGTGGGGACCGCTGAGCTGCTCAGCGTAGAAGTGCAGCTCTGGGACAGCAGGTGACAGCATCCACTTCTCACCGTCCCCAGCAGCGTCTCAGAGAATCCCCAGAGGGCCTCATTTTTATATCAGAGATTTATACATCTCCATCCCCATTTTTATAGCCCACATAGTAAGGCTCAGAGAAGATTTAAAAAGCCACTTGCTCAAGGTCACTTTTTAAGGACTAGGATTTAGCTGTAACTCAACCATCTATGACCCTGGAGATAAAACACTGAGCAAGGCTCAGAGGAAACGCTTGAAGTTACTTGTACTAAACACGCTCTTCATAGCCATGTGTTGCACTGAATAGCAGTGATAATCCTATGGGGGCGGATTGGGGCGGGGGGGCCCACTCTCTTCACTTACAGGTGAGTATACCAAGGCCCAGGGAAGCTGTGGCCTTTCACACCGGGCTTGAACCTTTCCCCACAGGCCTTGAGGATCCAGGTGGGCAACAGGAAGGCAGAAAGGACAGAAGCCTGGGGATGGGAGGGGAAAGGTCTGAGAGGGGACCAAGGTGACTCACGGTGGCTTGTTTAGGAGATAAAGTGGCCCTGAGCCTGAAAAGTCAGCCTGGAGCCATGACCCTTCGTGACACCACAGTTGGGCTGATGCCAGAGCGAGCCCTTCACTGCAGCCCGTATTAATGCAGAGAGGGCTGCCTCTGGGACCAAAGCATTGCCAGCTTCTCCAGGCTCTTAGCTCTTCTTGCCTGGAATGGCCAAGTCACTACACATCTCCAAAGCCAGGTCCAGCCCAGGAGCCTGGCATCTGCCACGCTGGCCTCCCTGCTAAGCACACACCAGCCAGCGAAGTGAGGGGTCAGGGGGAGGTTAGTTCTGTTTCTACCCAGCTCTCCCAGAGCTAGGGGCATGGGAAGAAGTACCCCCAGAATCAAGACCAGCTATCCCCGGCCTCAGCATGCCCATCTACCCAATGGGAGAGAAGGCGATGAAAGCTAGCCCTCCCACAGGCCAGGGGCTCTTCTGAAACCTTTCCCCCATCTGCCAGCCCCCTGAAGAAAACGGGATCGCTAGCCACAGTTCACAGGCAAGGAGACTAGGCATATCTAAGTCCACGCAACCGAGAGAGATGATGCCAAGGTTCTCCCTAGGCAAGCCAGCCTTGCTATCTGTTTAGGTCCCGTTGTCCCAGAGAAATATAGGGTTGATGTGGCAGGGAGGGGGCTCAAGACAAAGGCACATGCCCTCTGGCACTGAACACTGTGCCCAGCCCGGCCCCTTCTCCTTCAGAGAACAAAACACAGCAGACAAGAACCCAGACTCGGGACCCTCGAAGTTGTGGGTTCTTCACTGAGTAGACCTCCTTCCCTCCGTGTTCTCATCTCTAAACTGGGCACAGCATGCCAAGCAGAGAGCCCACCATGGGTAGAGACTGAGTTCATGAGGGGTACAGGTTACTGCAGCCCTGGTTGAACCCCAGGGAACCTGGAGCCTCTGGGGCCTGGGAAGGTATCTGAGAGCCCTTCATGCCAGGGCCCGTCTGCAGGAACAGTGGGTGGTGGGTGTGTCGCTTCACTCCAGCAGCCCAGACCTCGCCCCAGAATCTGCGGGACCCTGGAAGGGCCTTTAGAAGCTCCAGATGGGGCACAAGGACACAAGCATGGAGTTGGGGGTGGCTTGGGAGGCAGGCCAGGAGGTGGAGGCCACGGGCCACCTCACCCATTTGAGAGGCCCCTTTGTGCCATCCCTGCCCCACCCCCCATCTGCCATCTGTCCAGTCCCTGCAGTCTGGTCACCCTCGGCTGCGGGGCGCACTCACATGATGCCCCATCTGCTGTGAGTCAGAAGGCAGGGTCCACATAGCCACCCAAGGGCACAGAGCTCTGGGAAAGGGGGCTGGAGCAGTGCCAGGGTCCAAAGCTGTGTGGTCCCATGTCCTGAACCCTCTCATCTCCTCTCCTACCGCTTTCTCTGTAGCCTGTCTTGGGCCCCTGTCCCTTCCCCTGCCACCCTGTTCCTACCACTCACACGTGGCTTTTGCCCAAGACTGGCAACATCAATGACCTCCTCCGTGACTGCACGGCCCACTCTCCCGCCTGGCTTTGTCGATCTGGGTCCTGCTAGGAAAGCCACTCCCACAGCACGCAGGCCCCGTCTCCCCAGCTTGGTTGTCATTTCCCCTTTCCCGCACTTCCCGTCCCCAAGCTCAGGCCTCATGCCACCTGCCCACCTGTCCTCCCTTCCCGCTGGGCAGCAGCCTGGGCACCTACCTGGCCTGCTGTGGGCTACTGGCCCAAGTGCCCCTCCCACCTCTTCCTCTGCTAAGCTGGCTGGGAGAGGCCAGCTTGGACCTAGTCCCTTCACTGGCCTGTGCCTGGCCTGCGCTCTCACCCACTCTGTGTCCTCTGGCTTTCATCATTCCCCAAGCCTTTGTGCCAGGAATGTTCCCGACCCACGCTCACACACACGTTAAACCCTGAGTCGGTCCCACTGGGTTCAGGCATCAGTGCCCCCGAGGTCGGGAGGGCTGCCTCCTCCCAAATCCAACCTCACCTCTTCACCAGCTGGTTTGTATCCCAGACAAGACGAGGGTATCATGCCTACCAGACTGGCCCGTGCCCCAGGCAGCAAAGCCACAGCACAGCAAGCTGCCGCAGTCTCCCCCTCACAAACCAAGTCTGGAGCTGGGGTTCCTCCCCAACCAGATACTCAAGAGGCTCGGGCAACCATGGTCACATCACAGACACACCAGAGAGGCCAGACAGGGTGACCGCTGTGGTACCTGGACCAAGGTGGGGCCAGAGCTTAGGTCCCTGGGGTCCCTGCACCAATGGGGGGTCAGCACAGGCCCACAAAAGTAAGTCCCACTCCTGAACAGGGCAGGGAAGAATTCACAGGGCCACTGTCCTGGGCTCTGAGGACCCCTCAGAAGTCTGCAGCTCCCACTGACCAGAGCTGCTGCTTCTCAGTCTCTGGCCCCCAGAAACCATCCTTGTGCCCCCAGGGACCTGCAACAAGGGGGTAGAAGCTGGGCCACCCACGAGCTCCCACACTTGCCACCGCCAAGCTCCCAGGGCAGCAGGGAGCACAATAGGCGCTCAGTGCATGTTTATATAAATGCCTGCCTTGGCCTTTTGAAGGAGACACGAAGCTTATCCCCTGCTCTCCCAACCAACTCCAAGCAGGTGGGAAGAGAGGCCTGCCTCAACCTGTCCCCACCCCCTGTCAGCAAAATGACCCCCCCCCCCCCACCGCCACCAGAGGCCCCAGCCCAGCACCGCACAAAGACAGCTGGTGAGGAGCAGAAGGGACAAACCCCGAGTTTCCCACCAGCTGGGACGGGCAGGAAGGTACAGTAGAATGGTTAATGGAGAGAGGGCTCCTCTGTCCTCACCCGGCTTCCCCATCCATGGGCCCCGGTTCCCAGAACTGAGGTGCCCCAGGCACCTCCTGGACAGACCCTGCTGCCAGAGCCATGCCCTCCCGCCTGGTAACAAAGAGCTGGGCTGCCCCTGGCCCGCTGAGGGACCTAGCGCTGGTCCCAGGACAGCTGCAGGGAAAACTAACCCCGTGGCCCCTGCCCAGCCCCCTGCAGTGCCCTCTCCACCCCTGGACTTGCTGTGCAACCCCCGGCAAGCCTCCCGCCCTCTCAGAGCTTCCACGTCCCCCAAGTGTACCACGGGGCAGTGATCTGGAGATTCAGAGGGCAGCTCCCAGCCTGCAGGCACTGTCCTGCTCCAAGCCTAGCTCCCCTCGCTACCAAATGGCCAGTGACTCTGAACGGTCCCCTCCATGCCCTCCCAGGCCTGGACACACACCTGCTACTGGGGAGATGCTCTTGGAGCCCTGCGCGGGTGGGCTGGCTCCCGCCCGGGACCGGGATCCCCGCTCTCCACCCTCTCCGCCCACCTGCTGTGGCGCCCTTAACCGGTACCTGGCACCAGCTGGAGGCCCGGTGGGGGACCAGGCTGCCGGACCACCTAGCCGGGTCCAGGGTCCAGCGCTGAGCCTGGAGCTGCCGGTCTGGTCAGCAGCCGCACCGAGGAGAGGCAGAGCGGGGCGGGGACACCCTGGGCCCAGCTGGGCCCGCCTCCTCCGCTCGGATGCGGGACTCCGGTGAGTCACGGATTTCTCAGAGGGGGGCAGCAAGGAGGCAGGCTGCGGCGATGCCCGTGACTCAGCGCCGGGCAGGGGCCTCGGCCACGCGCTGCTCACCGTCCGGGCGCACAGTGCCAGCCTCGCTCTGGGGACAGAGCGGTCAGGGGTGACTGCTGCTCCGTCCCTCGGCCGCCCCCCTGGGCTCTCCTCCCGAAGCTCTGGCCGCTGGGGTGCCGCACCCCCACCCCCACCCCAAGCCTTTCCTGGCGGAGTCCAGCCTGCTTGGCAGCGGGCAGGGGCCAGCGCCGACCAGCAGAGCGGAAGCCACTGGGAGGAAAGAGCGTCGGTAGCCGGTGAGGGCGGCAGTGCAAGTGACCGCTGACCCGAGTCCTCCCAGGACACAGAGCCGCGTCACGGTCCCCGGGAACCCCCAGTTCCAACTCTCCAAGTCTCAACATCTAGATCCGAGACCCCAGGGGCTTCCGGAAATGGGTTCCTTTCTCTGCCTAGCGAAAGGGGAAACTAAGGCCCAAGCGAAGAGTCATTCTTCCCTGTGGCTCCAGAAGCTCAGAGGGATAAATTTGGAATTGGGTCAAAGTGCCCGTTCTCTTCTTTTCCGGCTGCTGTCGGCCGGGTTCACAGCCCCTGGAGAGCCTGGCGTGGCGGGGACTTCCAGGGTCCCGGCCCTGTGGACTAGGGCTCCCATCGGCCTTCTTCCCCACAGCGAGGACAAGTGACTCCCACGGGTGTGCAAGGATTTCCCCACACGAGAGCACAAGGCGACAGACAGCAGCTGGAGTAACCATTCCACTCTACCCACTCCCAGCACCAGGCCTCCCTCCACCTGCTCCACTACCTCCTCAAGCAGCCGTATGCCCCGGGGAAGGCGGGGATCAAGAATGCACAGTACCAGGCAGGGGAGCCCAGAGAAGAGCCCCGACTTGGTCAAGGCCACACAGCTAGGAGGCAGAGGGCTCTCTGAGCCACTCACAAGCCAGCTTCCAGACACCAGGGTGCTGGGGCAAGTGTAGGCCTCTTCTCTGCAGCAGGGCTCTGCCTTCTAGAGGAAGGGTCTGGTAGAACTGCCCATGCCCGTGCCACGAGCGGCCCGTGCCAATGCCAGGCACCTGGGAGGCTGGGACTGCCTGTGAACCCACTCCTCACCTGCCTGCTCCAAATCAAGCTGCAGGGAGGAGGGAGAGCATGAAAGCCACAGCAGGGCGCCCCCAGGCCCCAGGCCAGAGCGCCCTGAAAGCTGTGCTCTGAGCTAAAGCCCTGCCGTTCCGGCTGTGGGCCCGGGCCCAGCACTGCCCCAGTGGGCACTCGGCCACCCAGGGCTGCAGTGGGCACTGCCTGCCACCAGAGCACGAGGAGCTGGCCCACACTGTGGCCAATAATAGTACCAAAGCGAGTTACCCGGGACAGGACCAGAGTCCCTGAACATGCCATTTCCAAGCCTCAGTTTCCCTGATGCTGGGCCTTCAGGGCCCCACCAGCTGGCAGCTGAGTCGGTCTCAGCTGTGCCAAGGAGCTCAGCCAGGACGGCAGCTGCACCCCCCGCCCGCAGCCCTGTGGAGAGTGCTGGCGGCAGGGCTCCGAGGGGAGGCGAGGCACCCCTCTCCGCACAGATGGGACCCAGAGCCGGGAGCCAGCTGCCACTTTGGCTGTTGACGACAGGCCCATGGGGCAGCCTGGCAGGAGCAGAAGGGGGTGTGCCAAGTCCTGCCGGCCCCTCCTACCATCCAGCTGCTCGGAGACCTACTATGCGCCGAGCACTGTGCTAAGCTTGGGGGGCAGCTCTGGTCTGCCAGAGAGATGAGACTGGCTGTCATCCATGGTGCCGGGGGCTGTTAGTGTCACCACAGGACGCGTGGAAGGCTCTGCAGTCCAAGGAGAGGATTTCAGTAAATAACTATCAAATAATACCACTCATTATAGGATCCTATGACTGCACTAGGTGGGGTGGGGGGGATGGCGGAGGGTGCCCTGCTGTGCATGGCTCAGCCTCACAGTGCCACCCGCGTGTGAAATGACCCTTCAAAGACGAGCAGTAGTTTAGCCACGCCCACATGGCTGTCCCTGTCCGGCCCCCAGGTGTGGTGGCTGTAACCAAACATCCGGCTAGGGACTTTACAGTCTCCCTTTTCACCAAGGTTGCTGTGGCCAGAGGCAGAGGCCTGGGGGGAGCCCATCCCCTTGGGCGATAGACAGCCAGGGTTCGAACTGAGGGTACTTCCCAGTCCTAGAACTCTTCCGGAAGTAGGGGCTTTAACAAACAGCAGTGGGAAAGGTATATTCCAGGTAAAGGGAACAGCGTCAGTGGGAGAAAAGAATTGGGGAAGGAACAATTTTGGGGAAGGCAATGGCATGTGTTGAGGCAGCAGAGGCCAGATTCTGAAGGACTTTGAAATCAGAGGCGTTGGAGGGTACAGTCGAAGGCACTGGGGTGCTGCACAGAAGATGTCTTAGTGAGGGAAGGTATGATCAGCAAGGTGTGTTCTGCAGTCAGAGCCCAGTCTGAGAGGGACCTCTCTTGCAATCCAGAGTTTCAGGTATACCCAGACCGGCTGAATTAGAACCTGTAATTTAACAAGATGCCCAGATGGGTCACTTCCTGGTAAAGAGAGACAAGCCCTGGGCCTGACCTTGGGGACAGGGAGAGGGGCAAGAAAATCAGAACCTCCCCCGAAGTGCAGGGGTGTCGGCTGGGGTGCGGATAGGGGAGTGCAGTGCAACGGGACTGTCCCTGCAGAGTGTGGGGGGCCTCATGTCCCTCTGCTTCCACCAGAAGACTAGACACACCTCGCTGGGGCAGAGAAGGGCCGGGCCCTGCAGACCCAGAGAAATTCTGCCCCCTGCTGGGACCAAGGCCAGAGATGGCATGGGGAACATGGGAAACTGAAAATGTCCCTTCATGGAGGGAGGACAGGGCTGCAGCTGAGGGGCAGCAAGCCAGACTCTGGGCTCTAGCCAGCCAGCTCCCATTGCTGGCTATGCCAGCCAGGTGACTTGGGCATCTCTACTCACCCACCCTCGTTGTCATGTGAGGACACAAAGAGCTCCACCCACTTGGGCCTACAAGTGAGGCCACATGGATAAAGCTCACAGCTCAGGCCAGAGAAAAGTAAACACCCAATATCAAGGCAAAGGCGTGCTTGCTCGGGGAAGCATAGGTGACAGAAGCAATGCTCAGGGACAGAGCTGAGCCCATCAGGAGCATACAGACTCCACGACAGGGAGAGAAGAGTTCCTCCTGTCCATTATGACTGAGGCCCCGGGCAGGCCTGGCCATCAAGGGAATATGAAAGCCACAGAGGCAGTTTCATCCCTCCAGTCCCTCTCTAAGTCCCCAAGCAGGGTGTCATTTGGGCATGAGACTTCCTTACAGACAGGGAAGAGCTGTGCCCGCCTGTGCGTAGGGTCCTTGGCCACCGTTGCCTGCTCGGAGGTGGCTGTGCTTGGGCCAATGGAGTTCAAGTCCTGGCCTCACCCACTACAAGCTGAGTAGCTCTGTAAATTCTTAAGCCAGTCCTGCACACAGTAGGTACCCAGAGTATCCATCCCACTGTTATCACTATCAGGTCAACACAAGGGCCAGGGCCTCCCCCACTCAGTTTGCA
The DNA here is from genome assembly GCA_004027205.1 of Ctenodactylus gundi. NCBI lineage: Eukaryota > Metazoa > Chordata > Mammalia > Rodentia > Ctenodactylidae > Ctenodactylus > Ctenodactylus gundi. The sequence continues at coordinate 161,290 of PVKB01002465.1, forward strand.
GAACATCGGGATCTCCAGGACACACCAGTGCTGATGGATCCATTTAGCAAACATGGAAACTGAGTCCCAGACTGAGGACCTTCCCAAAGCCAGCAGCCTATTCCATGGCTGCCGCTCCCAGCCACCTCCCTGCTCATTCCCGTGGGAAAGCCTCTTAGCCACAGGCGTGGGGGCACTGCAGCAGCCCCATGATAATGCTGCCTGCCACGTACCGTCTCCCTCATGCCTGCCCCGGGGCCCAGCAGGGACAGCAGTGTCCATGTGACTCAGCCGCAGCCCTCACAAAGGGCGCTGTGTGCCTAGTGCCCCAGGCCTACTCCCCCACCCGGGCCCATCCCCCAGCCAAGATGTGGGAGGTAAGAGCCACCACTCCATAGCCCGGTCCAGTGGGACCCGAGCCCAGGTTTGGGGCTACAGGAGCCAATGCCAGCTCCAGCCCCCAACCAAGAGGGGGAGACAGGAGACCGAAACCGCCCAGGCCCTGTCTAGGTTCTGAGACCGTATTTGGAGCTCCAAAGCCAGCTCCTTCTTTGGCCGTGCCCCGTCCACATTTACCTGCACGTGTTTTCCAAACAGGGCGGCCTTGTGACCACAGAAGAGACACTCCTGGATGCCAGCAGGGCCCCTGTGTCTAGACCTGCCTGCAGCACTGTCCTCTCCCCACCTGCCCTGAGAGGTCCGAACTCAGGCCCGGGGTCCCTGTTACATACCCTTCCTGTGCGTCTTCTTCCACAGCCCTGCTAAGGAGGCTTCGCCCCACTTGCTAAAGGAGCAAGGCTCAGAGAGGGTGGGGGTCCAGCTCAGGGTCACACAGGGCTCTGATGTGAAGGCCTGTCTTCTCTCCTATAACTTTTTCCTGGTTCTAGTGGCATTTTGGTGGCAGGCCAACAAGAAGTGGCCTTGGGCCTGCTGCAGGCTCTTCCTCCCCCACCGTCACCTGGTTCTTGCCCTGCCAGGCAGGGGCTGCTCCAGAAGGCAGCTCCTTAGACAAGTTTGAGCTGGCTGGGCCTCCACAGGCCGCCCCCGCTTACTTCCCAGGAGGTGGGTACGCCTGGGTGCTCAGCTGCCTGAGACAGAAGGTAGACAGGGCCACAGCCTCCCCTTCTTCGCATGACGGAATGTCTGACCTTCAGCCCGGCCCCCCAGGATATGGTACCAGAGGACTAGATCCAGCCGGAACAGGCCTGGAAGGTCCTCGTGACCCTTCCTCTGTCTCTGAGCCCTCAGAAGCTGCTAAGCCCAGGGCAGAGACAGGTCACTTCGAACTCTCCTCTATGTCACAGGGCAGCCAACCTGAGTCCCTCTCTGTGCAGGTGGAGGGCGGGGATTCCTCCTCTGAGGATTGAGGTCAGGTGATCAATGTGGGGCTGGCCTGCTCTGCCCCTGGAGCCCAATGTGCAGCCCCTCCTGCCAGTGTCCTGCTTACAGGAGCCTGGCCCCAGAAGCCCCAGTGACTTGGGGTGTGGGGGAGCTCCAAACCTCATCAACACCATTTGAACTCCTCCCAGCACTGCCCCAAATGCCCCAAAGAGCCCACCATGAGATCTGACATCACATGACCCTGACCAACACTTCCGGGCCTCAGTGTCCCCATGTGTACGATGGGAACAGCAGCCTACGGCCAGGGCCTCCCTGCTCCCATCTTTGGGCTCAGTATCCTCCTCCCCACCGGGCTCCCTTAAAACGCAAACATCCACCCCAAGGTGAGAGTAGGAGACTCCACGACAGGGAGAGAAGAGTTCCTGCTGTCCATTATGACTGAGGCCCCGGGCAGGCTCCCCGGACTACCCATGACCTCTGTAGGAGGCTCCCCTCCTGAGCTAGAAGGCTAGGTAGGCCTGGCCTGGGATCAGCAGGGTCCCCCCACCCCAAGGCCGCCCAGCTGCTGCTGACACCCTGAGGCTGTGATGCTTTTGTTCCTGGCTCTCTGGACCCTGGCTGGGAGGTATGAGTGGCCGCTGCTCAGACACCAGCCTTGGGCCAGTCGTGCCTGGTCAGGCTGGGAGACAGACGTTGTCAAACCGGTGCCAGGGTGGGAAATGAGGCCTGCAGGGGTCTCATAGCAGCCATACAGAAGCAGAGCAGTGTGCAAAGATGCCAGGACTCGCTCCGTTTTGTTTCTGTGTTCCTGGGGACTGAGCCCAGGGCCTCGTGCGTGCCGGGCAAGAGCGCCAGCACAGAGCTGAGTCCTCTGCGCTTTCAGCTGTCTTTGGGAGACAGGGCGTTCCAGGCTGCCCAGGCTGAGGTTAGCCTTCGCAGGCACACTTCACCATGCACAGTGGACTAGGGCGGTGCTGAGGGGCCTGTGGCGCTGCCTCCGTGTCCCAGGGTCCAGGAGCTCGGGTCAGATCTCCCCCTGCATTTGCCATTCTCCACCTTTACACACACCCACACACAGCTGCCCAGCACAGCACTGTTAAGGAGTTAGCTGTGACAGTCACAAAGAAGGTGCCTATTTCCTCCCAAGCTTTTGGCCATATATATATATATATATATATATATATATATATATATATATATATATATATGTATGTATGTATATATGGCCACATATTTATACATATATATTTTGAGACAGTCTTGTCCTGTAGTCCAGGCTAGTTCTAAAATCACTGTGTAGCCCAGGCTGGTCTCAAATTCACGGCAGTCCTCCTGCCTCAGTATCCCAAGTGCTGGGATTACAGGCGTGTGCCCTAAGCCCAGCATATGTGGCGCTGGGGAGCTGAACTTGGGACTTGTGCTTTTAGGGCAAGCACTTTAACTGCTGAGCTATTCCCCCAAGTTGGTCAAATAGAGTGGGAATTGCAACTACTTGTGGAAATCCCACGGAATGCTCAGGCTCCCAACCCCAGGAGACCCCCCGCCCCCACCTCTCAGGCAGCTGGGAGCCCCCAGGGTCTTCTCTAAGTGCCTGGTGCAGATGGTTCAGGAGGTGTCGTGGGGCAGCTAGGACAGCTGCTCATTAGGAGGAGCTGCCTCATGCCCAGAGGAAACCCACACGGGGGCATTTTTGTTGCCCACATGCCCCAGGGCCTGGGGTTGATGGAGACAGAGCCAACAGACACCAGGAACCCGCCCCTGCGTCGGGCTGGGTGGGGGCTTAGGATCTGAGGGGCAGGGCATGGGGCACCAGCAGTCCAGTGTTTGCTTTTAAACTGGGCCCTTGCCTCACTCAGGTACAGTTCCGGGAAGCAGGGCCAGGGAAGGAAGCGGGAGTCCCACGGGAAGTCATGGCCATGCCCAGCCCACCGTGGGGAGGAGGAGCCTCCTGCAGAGACCAGCCTTCAGGGGGAGGCACCTCCTGCTCAGTACAGCCCGCGTGGGGAGAGCTGCTCGGTGGGGACTGGGGACAGGCACGGGATTTCTCTATGGCCAGGCACTGCACTCCAGTCCTGGGCCCAGACGCTCCACCAGCTCACCAGGAAAGTCTGCCTACTGCCTTTCTTGTCAAAAGTCAAACTACCTGGGCCAACCTGCTCCCAAACCGGTTCCTCACAGGATCTGAGGAGACAACACCCTGGAGGCCCCGTGGGAGCTGGAGGGTAGCACCTAATAGGTGCTGGGTGCCCCTGCCACCGCATCCACACGCCCGGGTCCCAGCCTCACCCCTGCCCTCGGGGTCCGTGGTCCTCTCTGAGTACAAGGATGCACCTTGCTCCCCGGACTAACCATGACCATGCCTACCCCACACTCTGAGCTGCAAGGGGGGACCGCAGCACAGCAACACCCTCCAACTCAGCCCCTCTCCTCGGAGACACCAGGACCCTGAGCAGACCCAGAGCCAGGTACATACACGCACATGGGCACCCTCCAGGCCCTGAACCAGACCTGAGGGGAGACCAAGGTCAAGTGGGCCAGACTGGCCAGGACTCCCGTGACCTTCTTGCCCCGGCCTCCGCCCTAAGCGGCAGCTGCTTACCTCCAGGTGTGGGTAGGCCCTTCTACAGGCAACAGTTTTGCTTCCTCCTCCTCTTCCCAGGGTGCCCAGCGCCCGTCAGAGCTTGTCTGGGCGAGGTACAAGCCTAGCCCAGGTGAATCTCAGCCCACCCTCCTAGCCTGACTTCCTGAGGCTGGCAAAATGTGATTTCAATTTTTAAAATTAGATAATTTTAATCTAACCTGAAGCACTGCCCTCTCCCTCCCTTAGAGACTGAAAATAAGGAAACGCAGGCCTTGCGGGGAGCCTGATGAGGCCAGGACAGCTCCTCCTCCCCGGGGCTGGAGTTCCAAGCTCTGCCACACACAGGTGCCAGCTGGGCGGGATCAGGCACTCAGGCTCTCACTGCTCCGCCCCTAGCGAAACCGGTGAAACGTTTTGAGAACCCAAGGTCAGTCTCCTTCCACCAAGAAAGCTGGCAAGCAGACAAGTTTTTGTGACACCCCCTCCCATCTGTTCATATAAGACCCTTGGGCATCTGTGACCCAAGGCACAAGCCTGTGCCTTCCCCAAGGCTTGCCCATATTCACCCTAGAAAGTGGCTTCTTGGTTTGGTTGGTGGTGAGCAAACGAGCCTGAGGGGCGGTTACATTCTGGCTGCCAGCAGCCAGGCTTTGCTGGGTTTCCCGGGGAAGATTTCAGTGCCCCACTATCACTCCGCCCTCCATAGGCTTTGGCAGTTGAACCCTAAGAGAAGCTGGGGTGCCCTGGATGAGCGGGGGTTGGGGCAGGTCCCTGAGACTCAGGCCTCCCGCTGACATGGCCACGGGGCCCATCCGTAATTGGCTTGCACTTGGTGTGTTCTTCCCGCCACGGCCAGCAGCTGGCAGGAGGGTGGGTGAGGAATCCTCCTGCAGAACACAAAGGGGAAACTGAGGCATGCTGAGACAGGGAGGGCACTTCTTCCAGGGGAGAGCACAGTGGCAGCTGTCTTGTGTGACTGGGAGGTACCAGGGGTCCCAGGTCCCCCTTCCTGCCTGCAGAGAGGCCTGGGACACACCCTTCCCCAAAAGTGACAGAGGAGCCTGTCCGGCCAGCAGCCCGCAGGGAGAAGCACTGTTGCAAAGTCCTCGCGCACCCCACATGTCTGCAACCCCCACCCAGCCCCCAGCACCGAGACCCGGGGCTGAGGCGCCAGGCTTTCCAGGTGGCATCCAGGCCTTTGCCGATCAGGCAGCACCCATCGGGGCTGCGGTAGGCCAGGTCCGCGGGAAGGGCTGCTTAAACACAGGTGCTCCTGGGGGCTTCCCCTGCACCTGCCCCACTGTCTCCCACCGGCCGGGCGGGCGCCTGTCACCTGGGGTCAATCTCTGCATGTCCAGCCCCGGCACAGGGCCAGCCAGAGAAGCACCAGGTGCTTGGTGGAAGGCTGGGCACAGCGGGCTCCAAGCACAGACTTGGTGAGGCCCTGATGTGGCCTGGCACTATGCAGGCATTGGGGGACAGCTGCAAGCAAACCCCCAAAACTCTGCTCTCTTACAACTGCAGGGAAACAGACAATTAATTAAAAGCCAATAAACAGAAAATCTATCAAGAATTATGATAAGAATTATGAGGCAAAATCAACCAAGGAGAAGAGTGTGGTGAAGGGAAGGGGTGAGTCAGATTCTCTCTGGAGAGTGAAAGTTGATCACAGACAATGTGGAAGGGGAGGTAGTCTTTGGGATGCCTGGGTTGAGAACAGTTTCTAGGTAGCAAGAATAGCACATGCCAAGGCCCTGAGGCTGGTGGGTGCTTGGTGTGGTTAAAGAACAAGGATGTCAGGTTGGCCATGCGGCTGAATAAAGAAACCAAGGCAGAAATGAAGCCAGGGAGATGACAAAAGGATGAGTGGATGAATGGATAAGTGGGAGCAAGGGAGGACTTGGGCCTGGAGAAGTGTTAGAGGGGGCTCCGATCCCCTGAGAGAGAGAAAGTGCCAGTCTGTGGACCACAGCTCAGCTCAGCCCCTACTGGGTGGTCTGGGAACGGCTCCAGCCCCGGCTTCCCAGTGGGAATTCCCAGCTGCTGACACTACCTGTACCGCATAGGCCACCATGCACCGGCTGTGCCCAGCGGGAAGTCGCGCTCCTGGGCACGGATCAGGGGCACCGGGAGGAGGCAGGATCAGAGATGGTGGCTTCAGCAGGGCAGTCTGACTCCTTTGCCCCGGGGTTCCCCGCCGCCTGGCGGCTGCACCCACCCTGATAAGACACAGGGTAGTCCCGGTGCCTTACTGTGTGCCCGCCGGGGACCCTCCGCCTGACGCCCACACTCCACACCTACCCCGCTTTCCACCGGGCCCAGGCCCCGGTGAGGTTCGCGATTCCCAAGTCCTGTCCCTGGAGCAGGAGCGGCTGGGCTCTCCCGCGGTCACCACCAAGGGCTGTATGTCTAAGGTCCGGCCGGGTCCGAGGGGGCCGTTGGTACACGGGAAAAAGGCTCCGCCAAATAAAGAGGATGGCGGGACTGTTGCTCCAAAAGGCCACCTCGTTCCAGCTCCCAGGCGGGAGAGGAGAGGCGCAGGGCGGCCAATGCCGATCTTCACTACCCGCTTCTGATGGGAGATTCTAAGCCACCTGCTAAGGGCATTACAAGTGGCAGTAGCTGCTGCCTGGGATGGCTTGTCGCCTGGGTGGGAGCCCCTCGCCGAACAGTGGCCCAGCTCGGCGCTATCCCTCCCCTTCAGGCAGGGCCGCGTTGACCCACCTGACCTTCTGAAGAGAGTTTCAGCCCTCTACCCCATGGTCCCCAAGCTTTTTGAGTTCAAGACCCTTCTCCCAAGCGTGGAGGGAACAAAGTTCCACCTCCTGCGGGCTCAGCAGCAGGTTAAATAGGACAGGAGGTGCTGACAGGGGGCGGGCTTTGCTCATGTCCGGGAGGCTCGGGCTTTCCAAGGCCACAGGTGGGGTTGAATGGGTCTGTAGCCCCAGGGATCAGGGACCCCGGATTTATGCCACAGCCAGATGCCAGGCATTGAAGTCAGAAGTATGATGTGTCTTTGCTTCTCTAGCAATCCCTGAGGGGAAAAAAATCTGAATTTTTTAAGCTTAAAGTGCCATCCTGGCGGCTGGAGGAACGGCTCAGCAGCTAAAGCGCTTTCCTAGCAAGCGCTGAGTCAAGCACTAAGTACCTGAGTTCGATTCCCCAGCACCACATAAGCACACGCCTGTAATCCCAGCACTCAGGAGGCTGAGGCAGGAGTATTGCTGCGAGTTCAAGGCCAGCCTGGGCTCCATAGTGAGTTCAGAACCAGCCTGGGCTACAAAGCGAGACCCTGCCTCAAAAAAAAAAAAAAAAAAAAAAAAAATCCATCCTGCCCTTGTCATCCTTTTGCTGGGTACACTTGGGGACATTGCTCAGCCTCTGTGTACCTCAGAGCACCCATTAGAGGACTCATGCTGTTGCCCCACTTGCCTTCCAGAGGCACAGAAGTCAAAACGTTTCTCCAGCATCCCTGCAGGAGCGCCTGTGGAGCCAGGGCTGGTCTCTAGGAGCCCCCACACCCATCCCCGGGGTGCAGGGTCACCAATGGAACCACAGTGTCCAACTCTCATACCTGAAACACAGATGCACCTGGGAACTTTCCCTCCCGCCCCACTGTCTCCCACAGCCGCTGAGCACCCCGGCTCCCAGGACCAATTCCTACATGCCGGAATTATTTCTTTTCTCAGCTGTGAGCACCGCCAGATCATCCCCAAGGGCCACGGGGATGGCCATATTAGCTACAATCCCAGTGACCAGGACTCAGGCTAGACCCAGGCTACACGTAATCCTATTGTTACGATGTGGATCTGCAACGTCTCCCGAAAGCCTCATGTGTTTGGATGTAGTGGGATACCTGTGGAACCATTTGTTCTTGGCAGGGGAGGCTTGACTGGAAGGGACGGATGCTTGCGGCTTGACCTGGAGGGCTTGTGTCAACTTGTTGAGATTGGGGGTGCCCAGCACAGAGCTTTCAGATGTGTCCTATTGGTTTGAGGGCCAGGAAGTGAGGGAGGGGCCCCACCATGGGTGTGAGGGGCCCAACTGCCAGCTTGTTCTAGGGAAAGGAAGGAACAAGAAACACTGTTACTGCTTTCCAGGGAAGGCTCTGGCCGTGGCCTTGGTCTCTAGACATCTTCAGCTTTCTCTTCACTCGGCTTTCTTTCTGTCTGGCATGCCTGAAGTTTTTCTCCAGCTAGACCTCTGTCATGTTGCTGGCTGCCCATGCATGGACTGTGTGAGACCTTCTGAAACTGTGAGATAAAATAAATCTTCCCTCCCTCACGCTGTGAAAGTCACGCATTTTGTCCAGTGTTGCATAAGTAACTAAGACGCCTCGTGACCCCTTACTCTGTCCTGAGACTTGGCTTCTAACACTGTGGGTATACCACAAGGTGTAGAGGGGCTAGAACAGCACTGACATTACACCCAGGCAATGACTGGAAAGCACTTGATTTTAGCCAAGAAGCGATCCTTTCTGGAAAGCGAGGTGTCTTGGTCACTTACTCGTGCTGGGACACAATTCTCAACACCCATAATGTAAGGAAGAAAGGTTTATTTTAGCTGGCAGTCCATCCCTGGGGGCTGGCAAAGGCAGAAGGCACAGCAGAGGGGCTGGCCAGACAAAGGCTGCTCATAGCATGGCAAGGCATTACACCCTGACTCCAGAGCTGGCCCTTTGACCCTGAGGATGCCAGGCTTCAGCTATATGTCTGCCACCTCCTGCTTGGTGGGGGCCACAGGAAGTGTTGTCCCCTTCCCTACCTGGACCCATCGTCAAAGCCTCCAGCTCTGGTATCCCCCACTCCAGCAAGACCTCAGGCTTAGCTCCCACATTCCCTCAGAGCCGGTGCTGTCTACAAGCTCAAGGGTTAACTCCCTGTGTTTGAAGAAAACCAAAGAGGTATTCAGCTAGGCACTGCAGAGAAGACACCTGCCTCGTGTCCAGGAAGGACTGAGTGACTCCCAAGTGACCTTCCATTCATGGGCTAATTTCCTTGGGCTATGTCTCACCAATTTCTCTCTTCCGTCACTAAACTAATATTTGCCTACTAGCTACTGGGTACTGTGTTTTAGAGAACACACAGCTTGCAGAGTGTGATATGGCTGGGGCCCGAGAGCAGACTGTCTAGGGCAGGGGTCCCCAGCCCCCAAGCATGGATCAATATCAGTCTGTGGCCTTGGAAGGACTGGTCCACCAGGACAGATGAGCAGGAGCTGAACTGTAGCAAAGCTCCGCCCACTGTGAGCACACTCCTGTTGGGTTCTAATGCCGCAGCTGGTGTGACAGGAAGTGGCTTCACTCCCCACGCCCCTCCTGCTGCTGCTCACCACTTCAAAGCTGTCCTCCAGCAATTTGTTCCCTGATAGTTCCTTCCCACCCCCGTCCTTAGGAGAATGGTCTTCATCTAAACTAGTCTCTGGTATCAAGAAGGTTGCAAACCATCGGTCTAGGAATCTCACCTCCTTTAGACTAAGTTCTGCCTGTCTGCAAACTGGGGTGATCACGGTATCTGCTTGTGTTTGGTGAGGATCCAAAGAGAAAATGCTACAGTCCTCTGGACCAAAGTCATACTTGGTTAAGAGCCCAGTAGGTGCTGGCCACATCCATGCAGAAAAGGTTTTGTATTCCTAGCCTCTGAAAGCCCCCATCCTCAGCGCTGCCTCTGTTGAGTGGATCTAGAATGTTCTCCAAAACCCTCACATGTCTGGAAGGCAATTCAATCATAGGGGCCAATCCACTGGTGTCCTTTGCTGTCCAGAGGTGGGGCCTGGTTGGAAGGGGCAGATCAGTGGGGCACTCGTGACCTGGAAGGATGTGCCCCTCTCACTGGTGGTGGCCTTCTCTCTCCCTCTGTTTCCTGTCTTGCCATGCTATGAGCAGCCTTTGTCTGGCCAGCCCCTCTGCTGTGCCTTCTGCCTTTGCCAGCCCCCAGGGATGGACTGCCAGCTAAAATAAACCTTTCTTCCTTACATTATGGGTGTTGAGAATTGTGTCCCAGCACGAGTAAGTGACCAAGACACCTCGCTTTCCAGAAAGGATCGCTTCTTGGCTAAAATCAAGTGCTTTCCAGAGACGAGAGCGAGGGAGGCCTGACCCTACTGCCCTGTGCCAGGATAAGTTCACATGAGTTCACTGTTCATCCCTGTGCCTGCTTTAGTCATGGTCAAGTCCAGGACCTTCTAGGTCTTGTCAACATGTGAGCATCTAGCAGTGCCCTGACGGGGGCAGGGGGTCGGTGCCTGGCAGCGTGGTGCTAAAGAGGTCAGGGCCCTTCTCTGAGCCTCAGTTTTCCTCATCTTTAAAGTGAGATCTGCGCTCTGGTTTCTCTTCAGAAGTATCAATCTTTTGCCTTTTACTAAAATAAGATTTTAAAAATGCAGTACATGTTTAAATAAAAATGCATAATTTGCTATAACGAAAGACCCATTGCCATTCACACCCTCAAAATACTCACCCTCGCTGCATCCTGCCAGTGTCCCTGCTACTTTCCTAAGCAGTTCTGGAAGTCCTCTCTCGTCAGCATCACCTCATGGCTCTCCTGATGTCCTGAATCAATTCGAAATGTTCACAGCGATTTCTGCCACATAAGAACCGGGCAGTGTATCCTCATCCGCCGTATTCACAGGGTCTGGCATCACGGAACTTCTGCCTCTTCCCCAACGTCAAGATGACCACGAAAGGTCAGCACTTTGAATTGGTTCAGAACATCAAAGAAGCCACGGCAGTGCTGCTCACAAGAGAGGACTTCCGGAAAGCTTCAGAAAGGGGCAAGCACCGTGACTGAGCATGCTCCAGCCAGAGGGAGTGTTTGAGGGGATTCGTGGCTGGGTATCGCTTACTGTAATAAATTGAAAAATAATTAATAGTGAATAGCATATACTGCACATTTGATCATACCCTGTGTGAACAGGGCTTATGGGGAAGACCCACCTTTGGCGTTTTCAGGTCTTGGAGATGCACTGTGCCACCCCAAAGGCTCATTTGACTGTTCCAGCAACTCAGAGCAGACTGAGGGCAACCGAAAGCAGTCTCCGTAAGCCTCGATGAGTCCATGGCACCTGGCCACGTCCTCGGCGCTCTGTGACACGGTGGGGTCACTCCTGGAGCAGCACCTGGGCCTCTCCACGTTGGCCTCAGGTCTCGAGTTGACTGGGCCCTTTGGGATTGAGGTCAGGGCAACTGAGTTGCCCCCTGGGGCATTTGCAGCCGGGCCTCTGTGGAGGCATCACTCGCTTTGTGCCAGCTGAACACAGGAAACAGGTGGCAAGTAAATGTCAAGGCTGTGGGAGCAGAGGCTGCAGGCTGAGCAGGGCGACACATGCCAGGCCGGCCTCGAGGGCTCCGTGGTGGGAGAGGCACAGAAGCCTCTCTCTGTAGCCCTGAGCAGACTCGACCTTGGCACAAACCTCGTGCTGGGTCCCTCCCTACCCATTGCCCCCACCTCTGCCCAGGGGAAGTCTCTCCCTGCCCCTGCTTCCTGTCCAATTCCAGGGTTCCCTCCTCTCCTCCCTGGAGGTTTGAGCCGCAGCATCCCTATACTTCCAAGGACACTGGCTTCAAGTCCCCGAGCCCCTCTCTACACCAGGCTGAGGGCTTGTCCACAGTGTGAGGAGGCAGCCCTCCTATGAAGGAGGTGACCATGGGGACTGTGGACAAGGAAGAGGAGGCCCAAAGACAGGGAGTGACCAGCCCCAGAGAGCGTGGCCAGCAAGGGCTAGGAGCCGGCTTTGGATCAACATCCAGCTGGACCACAGATCCCTGACGCATTACGTCATGCAGCTTTTCCATGTATTCTGGTCATTCATTCAACACACATTTCCAAGTGCCAGGCCTCAAGATGGTTTCCGTGAGCACAAGACAGGTGCTATCCCCGCCTTTCTGGAGCTTCTAGCTTGATGACGAAGTGAGATAAGAAATTTTTTTAAAATACGGATGTAATCAATCAAGTAATCCAATCAATGTGAAGCTACATATCTGAAGCAGTGAGTCAAGGATGAAATAGGAGGCCCGCGTTAGCTAAGCAACCAGGGAAGGCTTCGTGGGGAAGGCCATGACATTCGTAACAAGGTCCCCAGGGACGAGGAGGAGGTGGCCTCAGGACAAGCGACCTGGGGGAGGTGGGCCAGGCAGGAGGAACAGCAGGTGCAGGTATGGAGAAGCAGGCAGCTGGTCAGTGTGGCTGGAGCAGAAGAGCAGGGTCGTGACCGGCAGAGGTGAGTGGGTTCCACCCGTTCCAGACAACAGGAAGCGCTGCGGAAGGAAGCGTCAGTGGAGGGCATCCATCTGCACCCCGACAGAGCCGCTGGCAGCCCCCACCCTGCCCACCAGGTCCAGGCTGAGGGCTGCCTCCCTCCCCTTGTCCCTTAGTGCCAACCCCAAGGGGACTTAATCTGTCCCTCTAGGGTGACCAGTCCTCTCAGTTCGCCTAGGACTGTCCCTCCCCTAGCATTAAAGGTTCTGCACCCCAGGAAACCCCTCCATCGTGGGCTACCTAGGACACTTGATCACCCCCACCTGGTGATCGGAGGATCAGAACAGAAAGAAAATGCTTGCAGCACTGAAGTTGGTGCAAATAAGCAGCACAAGGGCAGCAGCTTCTCTGCAGGCCTCCGGAGTCTGTCCCGCACTTGGAGGCAGAGCTGGTGCCCAGGGACTGCTGGGCGGGGCTCGGGAGATGGAACCGTGGTGTAGAATCTGCGCTTCAGAGTCAAGCAACTCAGTGGTGGGGGTGAGGCCAGGAGAGTCGACCCCGTGGAGTGGGAGAGAAGGGGCCCTGGAGTTGGGGCTTGGTGGTTTGCATTTTTTTTTTTTTTCCTGTTTTGTTTTGTCAGTACTAGGAATTGAACCCAGGTCCTTCGCACTGAGCTGTGACAACCCCAGCTCTATTTTTTTTTTTTTTTTTTAATTTGAGACAGGGTCTTACTAAGTTGCTAAATTGCCAGAGCTGGGCTCAAACTTAAGATTCTCCTGTCTCAGCCTTCCAGAGTGCTGGGATTACAGGCCTGTACCACTAGGCCCAACAATCGTAGCTCCGCCACGCTGTAGCCGCATGATCTTAAGGAGGTGGCCTAAGACCGAGGCTCTGTTTCCACGTCTGCAACACGTCCCCTCTTCACAGGGTGGACAGCAGCACCAGTGAACCCCGCCGGGGAACGCACAGTGCTGGTTTGTAGCAGCCCCCTCAGCAAGACCACAGGATTCACGAAGCAGAGCAAGTGGATAGAAGTGTCAGAACTTTTTTTTTCTGCTATAGAATTATTTCCATTGTGGCTAGCCTAAAGTCATATGTGCAATCAAAACACAACAAAAATCATGCAAATCTAGGTGCACAGACGTACACAAATAGAGCCTGAAACTAAATGTTGGCCACCGTGGGAGATGGGAGAGGAACACGCTGTGGCTGGACCCAAATTGCGCTGTCCTGAAGGTGTGTCCTTAGACCAGCTGGTAGGAGAGGCTGAGGTCCCTTCGAGGCTATGCCAAAGAATACCATAACTAAAGCCCAAGCGAGCATGTAGCCCAAGATGCTGGGGAGATAGGAGGTGGGTAGGTGCAGCTCTCAAATCAGAGAGGGTGTCTGTGTTTCCACGGCAGCCCAGCGCTTGAAAAGCTCAGACCCCCTCCTCCACTGCCTGACATAGATTCAGCTCCAGCTGCAGAGCGACCTCAGCAACTTGGGGCTGCTGTGGTCCCAGGGGGAGGAAACTGTGCCCCATTACACAGAAGGGGCAGCCACAGCCCCTCCCAGTCACACGGGGAGACAGCCCTCCATCCTGTCCCAATAATCAGCACTTATGCTATAGGGCGTGGTGGCCACTGAGGTAGCCAGGGTACAGATTTAAGAAGGTACCACCAGATGTGGACGACCCTGCTCATGACTTTAATCCTCAAGCGACTCTGACTCTGGGACACAGCCTTTGCTGGTATGCCTCACAACAAAAAAGAGAAAATTTCCAAAAGCCCATATACACACATGCACGTGTGCTCTCTGACCTCAGTTTCTAGCCTAGCTGCTAGGCTGGTGCAGGAGGTGCAAACTGCAGGTGGCCTGAGACTGGCTGAGAGCAGGGGGAACAGGTAGCCACAGAGAGTGAGGAAATTGGGGAGAACTGGATGGTACCAGCCTCACTGGGGCACATTGCCCAGCTCAGAGAGTGACCACTTGAGCACATATAAACCCAATGCAGCCAGATCCTTGAGTTTTTCAAGATAAACCAGAAATGTATGAATCTGAAAATCTTGTTAAATGTTGGGAATGAGACACAAGGATTTAAAGAAGTCAAGGCCTCCAAAGCCAGATCCCAGCCGTGAGCCCCAAGGGGGTCCTTCTGGACTGTACAACAGGTGCTGGAGGTGTTCCCTGGTAGCCAACTGGCCCTCACAGGAAGAGAACCTCTGATGTTTAGCCGGGGCTACGACCCCTAGAAGGGAAGCATCTCTCACCAGCTTCCCTTGCTGCTAGGGGAGACCACGTGACTAGTAGGCTGTGACTGGACGCAAATTATGCAGCTTTGGGATCACTAAAGGAAGGGACAGGCCTTCTTATCCCTGACTTACCAGTCAGAATAAAGACAAGACCTTGGTGGCCATGGCCAGGATGAGGACCACAGCATGGGAGTGGAGGAGCAAAGTAGGGAAGGTGCCTGGGTGCCTGATGCCTGGAACCAGCCACACCCCCTGCACAGAAAGTTAGAAGTGCGTGTCTCCTTGTTCATGAAGCTGTTATTCCAAAGAAACCACCTACACAGGACAGGCTGCTTAAAGGATCTTCCTCAGAGCTCATAATTGTTTTAATATTTTTTATGATTTTTTGTAGTGCTGAGCATCAAACCCAGGGCCCTGTGCACGCTAGGCAAAATATTCTACCACAGAGTCAGCCGTGGCTCATAATTTTAAAACCAGAATCTTTAACACCCGTCCTCACACCTCCTACCCATGTACTCGTGTTCTGGGTGGGGAGCCTGAAGTTCATAGAGGTGAAAGGTCTTAATGGATGAAGCACAGCCCCCGTGCAAACAGGATGCTTCTACCCCAGACAAAGCTGTAAGGGGCTCGCCACCTCGTCGGGGAGGGGGCTGCCTGGGTAGGGACCACAGCGCCGTCACTTTCGGGCACCACTGTGATGAGGGAAGCCTCCCAGCATGGCCAGGGCCCCTCCGAACTCTGACTTGGAAGCCCATCCCTGAATTCCCTTGGTTGCCTGCCCCTCCCCGCCCTCTCTCCAGGGCAAGGAGGCTCAGGACACTCCCGTCTTCATGCTGGAGGCGGTGTGGCCTCTGGCAAATCAGGACCCTCTCTGGACTCCTCATCATCTAGACCCAGCCTCTTCCACCTCAGTCTCTTGTGGGCTTGGAAAGGTACCCAATGCCGGTCCTTTTATTTACAGTCTCCTTCCCGGTGACTCCAAGGTCAGACAACGGGAGATTGGGCTTTCTTTCCAGAGGATCTTGGGGACCAGGTCCTGCCCTCCACCACCTCAACTGCCTGCATGGTCTTTTCCCTGGAGATGTAGGGGCCACAGAGCAGTGACCTGGAAAGCAGGCTGTGTAGGGGCTCCTGAGAGGCCAGGCCGAGGTGGGGGTAAAGCTGTTGGCTGGCCAAGCCCCCGGAGGCTGCACCTGGTGTTCTGCAAATAGGCTTTCGTGTTCTGCACAGGGGAAGCCTCGGCCCGGCCCCTGGCAGGCTCCCTGCCACCTCTCGCCCAGTCACGCTGAGCCCTGCCAGGCGCCGCAGTCACACACAGTCACAGAGGCAGCCTGGCCTTGGAGCTGTGCATGTGGAGTCCTCCCTCCACCACCACCTCAGAGTATCCTTGGCAAGTCCTGTGGTTGACCTTGAGCCTGAACAGGCCCAGTCTTGGCTACAGTGCTTCAAAGTAACCAGCCCAGAGTCCGGGCTAGAGCCCAGGCAGCCAACGGCTTCTTATTCACAAGCACCATAACAGGAAGAAGGAAAAACAAAGATAAGAGGATTTTTTTTTTTTTTGAGTGCCTGCCGAAGCCAATTGGTCTTGCCCAAAGTTAATAAATCAAGAACTGTGGGATCTGCGAGCTATTTATTGCTGTGGGGGTGACAACCACATGGGCTGAACTGTTGGGGTGGGAGCTACAGGGAGGGGCTTTGCGTTCTAAGTCCTTTTTGACAGTTTGTGTGTTTATTTAAAAGTGACTGGGGGCTGGAGGAATGGCTCAGCGGTTAAAGTGGTTGAGCAAGCACTAAGCCAAACGCTAAGTACCCAAGTTCAATTCCCCAGCACCACATAAGCTGGGTGTGGTGGCGCACGCCTGTAATCCCAGCACTCGGGAGGCTGAGACAGGAGGATTGCCATGAGTCCAACGCCAGCCTGGGCTCTGAAGTGAATTCAGGACCATCCTGCACCACAGAGCAAGAGCCTGTCTCAAAAATAAAAAATAAAAATGAATAAAAGTGACTTGTCTTCTCCAGTGCTGATGTGAGAGGCCACCACTGGTAACAGAAGCATTTCAGGCCATACCCAGAGTTAAGTGCTCTGGTTGTCGAATCAGGTGGCCAGAGGTTAAGTCCCTGCTCCATGTTTTACTAGCTGTGCCACTTTGGACAAATTACTTAACCACTCTGTGCCTCTGTAGTACAAGAATAGTTCCATGCTGTCGGTATGCAACCACTCAACAGCCTTGAGATATTATTATTGTATGTCCCTATAACCATATGTGCAATTATTTTACAAAAGCATGACTAGTGTGCCTTATGCACTTCTTGAATCTTCCTATAGACAGCATTTCAGGTCAGTAGACGTCTTTCTTATTTCATCCTTCTTAATTGACATAAGAATTCCATTGCACTTGGGAAGTTTCCGCTTGTTGAGTCCGTATCCTTTGCAGCTGTCAATGTGTATTTTTATGGAAACATGGCGATTTCTGACAGGTAGAGTTCTAGAAGGAGAATTTCTTTCTATACTCTGGCTTCTCTTCAGATTGCCTAAATCTTTTACCTTTTATTAGAAGGGAGATTTCTAGGTCACAGAATTGGTGCTATTAAAATTTTTATTGGAGGGCTGGAGGAATAGCACAGCGGTTACAGCTCTTGCCTAGCACAAGACCCTGAGTTCGATTCCCCAGCACCACATAAGCAGGGTGTGGTGGCACGTGCTTGTAATCTCAGCACTCAGGAGGCTGAGACAGGAGGATTGCTGTGAGTTCAAGGCCAGCCTGGGCTGTACAATGAGTTCAAGACCAGCCTGGACTACAGAGCAAGATGCTGTCTCTAACTAACTAACTAAAATAAAATATTGGAACTCTCTAAAGAGTGGTATCAATTTAGAGTCCTACCTAACTCCCATTGTCCTCCAGCCCCCAAATTTTTTAACTTTTGCCTTCTGGAGTAGAAGTGATCTTATTGTTTAATAAATATATCTCTCATTATGTCATGACTCAGTATCTTCTCACAATGTCATCATTCATTTTTATTTCTTTTGATGCGAAACACATATTTATATCCATTACCCATTTTAAATTGAAATTTTTGTAGTTTTTATAATTTTCCTATTGATTTACAAGACCTCTTTGCATATTAGAAACCTTAATTTTTATATTGAAGATTGAAACCAGGGTCTTATACGTGGCAAGCACTTTACCTCTGAGCCACATCCCTAGCCTTTTTAATTTTTATTTTGAGATAGTTTTACTACGTTGCCCAGACTGACCTCAAACTTATATTCTTCCTGCTCAGCTTCCTGAGCAACGGAGATTACAGGTGTGAGCCATCACACCTGCCTTCCATCTAATTAATTTTTTAGCATGTCTTTGGTCATAGAAGAGATTTTCATTATTTTATAATCAAATATAATCTTCTCTTACGACTTCTGGCTTTCATATCTTACTTTATTTAAAAGGAATTTTCTGACTTGAAGTTAATTTTAAAGTCTCCTAATTTTCTTTTAGTACTTTTACAATTTTTGCTTAATATTGAAGCCATCCATCTTTAATCAATCTGGGATGTCTGTGTATGTGTACACGGTGTGAGGTAGGGATCTAGTTTTACTTGCTTCTAAATGGACAACCAACGGTAGCAATGCCATTTATTGATGCGTCCAGCCTCTCCTATCCAATCTGTGATGTCTCTCTGTCAAGCATCTCTCTGCCATGTTATGCATCTTGTGGTTGTCAATGACCAAGCTCTGTAAATGTTGGCTTTGGGAGCGGTGGAAATGACAGCTGAATGAGAGTTCGCCCACACTGCAGTGTGGCACAGCACAAAGGTCAGAACGCAGAACTAGAAGTGAATGTCTGTAGCTTTGCTTTTGCTTTTATTGTCAAATCAGTTTTCCTCAACAGCCATAAATTTTCCACATTTTAAATTTTCCATATTTTACATTTCACAACCTGGCAAATGTATACTCTCAAATAACAAATACCCGGGTACAACATTTCTATTTTTCTAGAAAGTTCCTTCATGTGCCTTGATAGTCAGCCTCTCCCCACCCACTTCCACCTGAGGCAACTTTGATCATTTTTAAACCACATGTATGTGGTACAGTGATAACATTCTCAGAGAAAGAAATTACCCAGCTGCAGCATGAGCCCGTTGGCCGTTGGCTGAGGAGGAAGGTCAACTTCCCCTGAGGAAAAGAACTTCTCTCCCTGAGATGATAAACGTCTTTCTGAGACCAGGGATAACCAGCTGAGACCTTGTAAACATCAGGCAGACAAGTGTTTTTCTGACCACTTTTTCCAAGTCTAAAATGAAGTCTGCCAAATATTTACTTAATATTTTCTTCTAGATCTATTTTTTTCTTTTTTACACTTGTTTAAAATTTGTGACTTTAAAAAATGCAATATCTGCATTCAATGACCAGGGACAATGTCATAGTAGTGAACTGGTATTCATGATACCAAAATTAAAGATGAATCTCCTGGCTGGGGATATGTCTGAGTGGGAGAGCACTTACCTGACATGTGCAAGCCCTAGGTTCCATCCTCACCATGGCGAAAATGATAATGATGATAATAATAATTTGTGCACCTAAATCCACGCTAATGTGGCCTCAGAGGAAACCACAGACTTGAACAAGAGCAAGGAGCTTGCAATGGAGGCTAATGGCTGGAGGGCAGCAGACGGGCTACTAGGAAAGCCATCCCACGCAGGTCTGAAGACCTGAAGGCTTCCTTCATTGCTAAAAAGGTAAAGTTGTTTTGGGCACAGACCCTCCGTCCATGGTGGGAAGGATGTCAGGAAGCAGCCCCTTAGCTCACAGGGCCTTTGTTCTATAAAAGGGTCAAATGATCTTTTGAGGGCCAAGGGGAAAATATCCCTAAAATCGAATTAGAATCAATTTCTGCTTAATTATGTAACCTTGGGAAAAAGAACATCCTCTCTGGCCTCACTGGTCTCATCTGTAAAATAGCGTGATGATATGATTTCGTGGTAAGGACCAGAAGAGACAAAGTTTGTAAAACACTCTGCCTGGGCCAGAGTTGGCTTTCTAAAAATGGTAACAAGTTGCCGCTCATGTTTCTTAGGATCTTGCATAAGGCAAACCAGGGATATTGGGTTTTGCTCCAACGGTCAAGTAGTTGACAAAAATCAGTCCTCGCTAAAAGAAGAGGCACCAGCTGTCACCAGTTTTACTCATTAACTGACCAGGTAAGTCTTCATGTTTTGCTAAGAAAGCAATTGACTGCCTTCAGGTTGAGAGTCTATTGTGGTTTGAATCTGGAACGTCCCCAAAAGTCCCACGTATTTGGATATTATGAATTTTCTATGGAACCATGTGCTGTTAGGAGATTGGGGCCTGGCAGGAGGGGTGGATTATGGGTGTGTGGAGTGGAACACAGGCCAGGCGTGTGGTGGGACTCAGACCAGGAAGGGCGAACACTGAGGCTGCCCCGAGAAGAGGCAAGACCTGGAAGGACATATGCTACTGCCTCCCATCCTTCTGGGGACTTGTCCTTCTGTTTGCATTGCCACGAGGAGCTGCCTCCACTTCCACCTCTGCCATGTGCTTCCATTGCTGCCAGCTGTCCATGAACGGACTGTGACCTTCTGAAACTGTGAGCTAAGATAATTCCTCCCCTAAAATTATGGATGATGTCTGGCACTGAGTCACAGTGACAAAAAAGCAAGATAGAGCCCTAACAGACTAAATACTCTGAGGGATTTCCTGGAGGCAGGGGACGCTGGGGGTCTAGAAGTACGGAGGGTCCTCTAGCACCTGCTCCAGAGCAGCCGTCACCAAGGCCTTTCCCTCTCGGGGGAGGCTGCAGGCCTCGAGGGGTGTGGAAACTTACTCCAGCCCCTGGAAGAGCAGGAAGGAGCACCGGTTGGCTGGGAATTACTTCTGTGTGGCAGGCACTGACCCTGGGCTAGCCGTGGGTGAGTAGTCTCCAGGAATTTCTCCAGCCTTGTCTGCTGCTCACTCCAAGTTCAGCCTGGAAGCAGCATGACTGCCAAGAGCAGGCAGCAAGGCAGTAGCCTGTCCCTGTCCCTCAGTGCTGCCTTTCCTCTCCCAGGAGAAGCGGGTAGGAACTAGGGCCACACACGGGGAAACTGTCCCCCTCCCATGTTATCAGGAAGGGTGGGTCTGAGGCCAGAGAGGGGCAGGGGCTGACTGGAGGCCCAGAGCTGGTGCTGCCTCAGCTCCCCTACCAGGACATGCACTGGCCCAAGCTAGATGTGGGGTAACACTTACAAAGGTGCTGTGGGTGTGGTGTGTCTCTGAGGCTACACATTTGTGAACACATGGGTTTGGACAAGGCAATTTTGAGCTTTTTCTTTTTCTTTTTTTAACACAGTGTAGCCCAGACTGTCCTGTGTAGCCCAGGCTGGTCCTGAACTCACTATGAGACCAGGCTGACCACAGCAATCCTCCTGCCTCAGTCTCCTGAGTGCGGAGATTACAGATGTGTGCCATGTGGGAAGTTGATGTGGTGCTGGGAAATTGAACCCAGGGCCTTGTGCTTTCTAAGCAGGCATTTTAACCGTTGTGTCATTCCTCCAGCCCCAGGAGAAGGCAACTTTTGAAGTGTCATCAGAAAACTGCCAACACACCAAGAGTCAGACAGAGCCAAAGGCAGGTGTACAGATCCTGGCCCTTCCTCTGGGTCACCAAGGGGAAATACAAGTGTCCCCTCCAAAAACAAACATGTAGGCAGGAGGTACACAGCATCTGTGAGGCAAAAACTAATATTAGAAGCCTGGAATCCTGCTTCACAGTCTAAGATCCAGAGGCCCGCTGGGTTGTTTTAGCTGAATCCATGCCCACTCTCGGCCTCTGTGTCTCATCTATAAGAGAAATGGATTGCACTAGATGAAAACAGCAAGATCAAGAGGGCAGCGTTGGGCTCAGGATTCCCAATGACCTTGAGACAGTGTTCACCATTCTCCCTGTTGTGGTTTGGATCTGGACTGTCCCCCAAGAGCCTCATGCACCAATGGATGCTGTGTACTGTTGGGAGGTGGGGCCTGGCTGCTGGAAGGGGCAGATGCTTGGGCTTGACCTAGAGGGGCGTGTGGTTGGTTCTGCCCTTCCTCCCAGTTCGGTCTCAGTTCTGCCATGTTTCCGTGAGGTTTTCGGTCTCCAGAGCCCCAGCTTTGTCTCTGGCTCTACCCACAGCCCCACCATGTGGTTCCACCATTTTCCAGCCGCCCATCCATGAATGAAGTGAGATCTTCTGAAACTGTAAGCTACAATAGACCTTTTCTCCCCTAATTGGTGCACCTCAGGTATGGAGTCATAGTGATGAGAAAGTGACTAAGACTCTCCCTCTTTAAAGCCAGGTTGTAGAGTACTTGTGATGTGTATACCAGAGCTTCTCCAATGATGCTCCAGTTGCTAACTCCTGTGTTCTCCTATCAACATTACAGCTAGTTCCTGCACCACAGATCTGGAAACTTTGGCCGTTTACAGGAAAAGTTTGCATTAAGGAATAGAAAATTCAAATGAGTTAAGAAGAAAGTAAAACAAAATGATAAGATATATACAGATAATTTATTATTTTAATATATTTTTTAAAGAGAGGGTCTTGCTCTATAGCCCAGGCTCATTGTGAACTCACTATGGAGCCCAGGCTGGCCTTGGACTCATGGCAATCCTCCTGCCTCAGCCTCCCGAGTGCTGGGATTACAGGTGTGAGCCACCACGCTCAGCTTATGTGATGCTGGGGAATCAAACTCGGGTACTTGGAGCTTGTCTTAGCACAAGGCTTTAACTGCTGAGCCATTCCTCCAGCCCCTCAGATAAATTTTTTATTTTTTCCCCACCTTCTTATTAATATACATACAATACATAATGTTTACAATGAACTTGAGTATTTTCTGCACACACATATCATATCAATATTACGATCCCTTCCCCTCCCCATTTTTGGCCCTCCCACACTCTCCCCATCCCCCCTAACTCCTACTGTTACACCCGTTTGGTTCTATAGAATGCCTGTGTTCTGGGTTTCCCAAATCAGAGAAACCATGCGATATTTAACATATTCAATTTTCTGTGTCTGACTCACTTTACCACTCGAATCACCACTTATTAGCTAAGCTTTCCAACCCTACAATGGGCTGCAGTGGGCATATCTTGATGCCTCTTCTCTGGCTCCAGCAGAGCCCTTTATTAGGGTGATTTGCCAAAAGTCCTTTTTATTCTGTATCTTACTATGTCTTTGTTGAGATTTTTTTAGTGTGGCTTCACCCACCAGTCCACATAAGAGGAGAACTATAACAGTGAAATTCATAAGGCTAGAAAACAAGAAAGAAAGAGAGAGAAGTTAAATTTCAAATTCCTTAGCTGAGTACTGAAAGGTAAATGTTTAGACACTTAAAGGACATTGAGGTTGTCATTGCATCAACCAGTTTTCTTAGGATAAACTTGCATCCAAGACCCAATGAATGAATCACTACATTAAACCAGCTTAAGTCTATATCATATTGCTACATTAAATGAACTAAAATCTGTATCACATAAGTATACTACACTTAAAGCAATAGATACAGTGGCATGCTTAGGTATTTCAGAATTTTTTTAACTTTCATAAATTATTTACTCACATTTCACTAATTATTAACATTTTGCCAGGTTTGGCTTATTATTTTACCTACCTATCCATCCCTAATTTCATGCACACACATTTTTAAAGATTTTTATACCAATTCCCTATGTTGAATATAATTATGTTTTGCAAACTTATACACTATTAAAACAATAATTATATGGAAAGTTTCACAGATTTTATGAGACAGTTGGTACTGTTGGAAACGGATACCAATCAAGGGATTCAAGGGGTCTCTTTTTTGTTACATGTTCTCTTTAGATGCTTCCTTTCTACCATGTTGTTTTGGCGCTGCTTATCTCTCTGTTTCTCTCAAAGATTCCTTCAAGTATTTTCTGCAATATTCGTCTAGTGGACACAAATTTCTTTAGGGATTCATGGTCATGAAAAATTTTTACTTCTTTTTTACTTTACCTCTTATTTTTAGAGATAATTTATCTGGATACAACAACCTGGGTTGACACTTGCTGTCTTTTAAAGCTTGAAAGATCTTGCTGCAAGCTCTCCTGGCCTTCAAAGTTTTCCTTGAGAAACTGCAGTAAATCGAGTGGGTTTGCCTGTTTTTCTCTTGCTGCTTTTAATATCCTCTCTTTATGTTGTTATTTCTGAGGTTTTGATTATGATATGTCGTGGCAAGTCTCATTGCTGGTTGAGGTTAGTTGGTGTTCTATAAGCTTCTTGTATCAGAAAATTAATTTCTTTTTCTAGATTAGGGAAATTTTCTTGCATTATTTCAGGGAATAAATTCTTTACACCTTCGATGCTGTCTCCTCCTCTTTCACTCACACCCATAATTCTGAGCTTGGTTCTCTTTGAACCATCCATCAGCTGTTGTATCCAGCTACTTTGCTCATTTCTAATTTCAGAGTCATGCCAAATTGTAGCATTTGTTTCCTCAACCTTGTCTACAAGTTCTGAAATTCTGTCCTCACAATATTCAAGTCTTCCTGTGCTTTGACATATATTTTTTACATCTACATTTCTTTTCATATTTTTCACTTCTCTATAAAAATGTTTCTTCATATCTTACATTTCCTTATTTACCTCAGCCAACTTTTTATTTGTGGCTTCAATATGCTCAGTGAGCTCTGTTTCCATTAGGACCACTACTTGATTAGTAAATAGCTCGTTAAGCCCTCTGGTCAATGCTTGCATTTCTTTGAGGATATCTTGTTTGAAGTAGTTGTTTAACTTGTTTATTTGCTTTTTGACTTCCTTCCCTATGAGTTCCTCTACTTCATTAGTTTCTGGGGTCTCAGGCATCTCTGTGGGTGCCCTGTTGCCCTGTCTTCTTCCCATGTTTCTGTTGTTGAGAGACTTCATTTTAAAGGCTTAGCTAAGAGGTTTCTTTGAACAGCTGTGACGGTGTGTGGTGGAGACCTGCAGTTCCTCTGAGCTCTATGCTGGGAGTAGGCAGTGAGGACAGACTTAACAGTCTAATGGCCTCTGAGGTGTCCTGTTCATCCCTGGCCCCCTTAGCAAAGTTCTCCCACCTGTCCTGGCTCCCCTCCTGCAAGGGCAGGGCTTTCCACCCTCAGAGGTGCACCCACTACACTGAGCTGTTCAGGAGGTTGGCGGCCTTTCTCTCTGCTCTGCAACTGCCTCTTGTGCCAGTTTGTTCCTAGGCACTCCTTAAGAGTGACCCCAAAAGCCCTGGTGTGCTCCTCTGTGCTTTCTTTTACTCTAATCAGTTCAGTCTCAGATTTTTTTTAATGGCTCCTGCTTACATCACTGCCTGTTATGGCTGCTGAGCACTGCTTCTGATCTAGGCTCCAGGAGGCCTTTCCTAGGGAGAGCTCACATTGTGTTTGTGGTGTGCACTACTTTCAGGTTTATTTTTCCGAGGCTGGGGCTACCAGCTGGGGAGAATTCACACATCTCCCAGATCAGCACTTACCTCAATCAGAGGTTCTGGCCCCCGGGTTTTCCTTTGTCTGTGGTCTGTGGGTGACACCAGCTCGAGGGTGCACCCAATTGGCTGCTGTTTTTCTCCACTTCCAACATGTCTTCAGGATTTCTGACCTTCCCGTGTCTTCCTGGCAGTTGTTGGGGCACTCCTTTCTCTCCTAGCTATATCAGATGTTCTGGGCTCCACATGGGCTTTCCTCCCTCTGCAGGTAACTGAGGATCCCAGCTATTTCCAGCCAGCCTGGGGCAGCTTCCTGGTTTTTTCTCTGCTTCCATTGTTCCTTCAGGATTTCTTGGCTTCCTTTCAGTTGTTGGGGTTCTCCTCCCTGTCCTAGCTACATTGAACAGGCAGTTTTTAACTAAATTCTCAGCTTTTTCGGTAGCTCCACGAGGCTGTATTATGCAGCTCTGTTACTTGGGTGCCATCTTGACTGGAAGTCCCCCTCAGATGATTTTTTAAAGGCCAGCAAGAAGAGAAAAAGAATAGGATGAGAAAGATAAGTAACACAAAATAAGAGAATATATGTAATTCTAAATATGTACATTAAGTATATATTACTTTTTACATTTAATATAAATGTAGCTGCTGTATAAATGAACCAAAAACTCCAGTTGAAAGGCAAAACATTTCAGACTGAATTGGGGGAAAATTACAAAAACAGGTCCAGATTACCAAAAGAGAAATATGTCTAAAACATAAGAATAGGAAAAAATTGGGGGTGGGAGGAAGTCTAGAGAAAAATTTAAGGTTATAAGATCAAAATGTTAGTGAAAAGACAGATGATATAGCTATTTATACTCATAAAAGATAATATAGGCTTTAAGGCAAAAAGTATTACTGGTGAAGATAACAAAAGTTAATCTAGCAGAAAGTATTAATATTTATTAAATATTTAATATTTAACAATATTAAATTTGTAATTATAAGGTCAAATTATGTAAAATTTTCATTGAATCATATGGAAAAATCAACATGTATATAATAGATCTTAAGATACATTTTTCAACTTGACTAAAAAAGGAGAAAAATGATAAAATTTTTGAGTAGCTCAATAAGCTAAACTTAGTGAACGTATGTAAAATATTGTACCCACATTTGCTTTTTGTTTTGTTTTGTTGAGACAGAGTCTCATTCTGACGTCCATCCTGGTCCTGAACTCCCTATATAGCCCAGGCTTGCCTTGAACTCACAGTAATCCTACCCCGGAGTGCTGAGATTAGGGATGTTTGCCACTACACCCAGCTTGCACACAACTTGAAGGTACGCTTTAAGTGTTCTAAAGTATTTTAAAATACAGTTTGCATTCTGAGCTATAAAGCAAATATCAATAAATTTTTAAATGATTCTTATGAGTTCCTCTGGTCACATGTATTTAAGCTAGAAAACAATAAAAAGTTATGAATTCTTCATCTATTTAGAAAATTAAAGACACACTTCTTTATAACATGGATCAAATAAAAAGTCATAATTAAAAAGTAGAAATATTTTGAACTAAACAATAATGAAAATATGTGCCAAAATCTCTAAAATTTTTTCTAAAGAAATATACAGCACATATCAGAGAAAAATAAAAACTTAAGATTAATGAGCTAGGCATTCATCTCAGGAAGTTAGAAAAAGAAGATTAAATGTAACTCAAGTAAAGGAAGAAAAACAATAAAATCGGATGTTAATAAAATAGTAATCCAATACACAATTAAGAAAATCAACAAAAATCAAATTTGGTTCTTTGAAATGATCAACACAATAGTCAGAACTCTGGGAAAATGATAAAGGCACAAGAAAAAGGGCACAAATAACCTGTCAGGTTATTATACCCTAACAAAACTCAAATAAAAGACTATACTATGAGCACTTTGTGCCAATGAATTTAGATATTATAAGAGCCCTAGAAAAGCTTTGCTTGCCTAAACTAACTTAAGTAGAATTAAAAATCCTGAAAATGAACACACATCAAGGAACTTGTATCTACAACCCAAAAATCTTTCAGTAACAAAAGCTCAAGACCAGGTAGCATCATTGGCAAATTCCACTAAATATTCTGGAAAGAAATAATAATCCCAAATGGGTCCAAACTCTTGATGAGGACTCATACTCCTTTTCTAAAGGTAGCACAATCTCGAGACCAAAACCCAAAAGGAAACAAGAAAAATCACAGGTCACAGCCCCTCTAGAACAAGGATACAAAAATTCTAAACACAATATTAGTAAACTAAGTCCAGTAACACGGCAAGGGATAATCCTGTGTTTAACCAATGCAAAAGAGACTCCACATTTAAACAGATGAACATAGTTCGTGACATGAATAGATGAAAATAGAAAATTCTTATAATACATTTCAGAGAGATATTTGGCAAAATTCAACACCCACTCATGACTTTTTAAAGGAAGAAAAAAAAAAAGAAGAAAGAACACTTACATACAGTTGGTTTAGCATTAGAAATTGAAAAAAATTAAAATCACCATAACAGTCTCTCTGGTGGCCCCAAGAGTCTCTGCTCCTGCTGTGATTAATGCTTTTGTACGATTTTATGGGCTAAAACTGGTGATTTGCTGCTAATAAATGGAATGTAGGAAAAATCACGGGTGTGGCTTTTGGAACTAGGTTATAAAAGACTGCAGCTTTCCTGTTGGGCACTTCCTCTCTCTCTCTCTCTCTCTCTCTCTCTCTCTCTCTCTCTCTCTCTCTCTCTCTCTCTCTCACCTAGATCAGCTGCTTTAGGGAAAGCCAGCTGCCACAGACCTGTAGGTGAGCTCCACACATTCAGCCCTCAGGTAAGACCACAGCCCAGTCCACTGACTTCTCTAAAACCTCCTAAGGGACCTTGAACCAGGTGCCTCCAGCGAGGCCCCACTGGATGGATTCCTGGCTCACAAAAATGGGAAGGTAATAAATGCTTGTTATTTTAGCCTCTGAGGTTTGGAGTAATTTGGTTCACATCAACAGATAAACAATAGAATGACCATTTATGGTACTTCAAAGTATATCAAGTACCAAGCAATAAGTAACCAGAAGTGTGGGAAAACAGAATGACTGCCCCCGCAGGCTGGCTTGGTGGCCCTCGTGGTGCCAGCCAGCAGGAGCCTGGGAAGGGCACCTGTGGGCAGATTCTGATCTCCTGGCACCAAAGCCGAGGCTCTCACCAAAGCGCTCTTAGACAGTCTGCCATGCTTACAGTGTGCTGGGCGCCAGCCAGGGATCCGCTCACACACGCTGCCAGGCCTGGATGGAGGCTGCAGGAGAGAACTTCGGGGCACGCTGCACTGGTGCCTACCAGCTCATACGTACTCACCACTTGCCTTGCAGGGCAGCGGGCCAGGTTTCTCAGGCCTATCTCCTCCGATCCTTCACGTCACCCCTGAAGCAACGACTAGGACTCCCCACATTACAGGTGAGAACACAAACTCAGAGAAGCTGAAGAGGCTTGCCAAGGGCCATGGTGAGACAGTGGCAGAGCCAAGATCTGCGTTCAAGCTGTCTAGGATCCCCCATTCTTTTTCTGTTCAGACAGAGTATAGCAATATAGCCCAAGCTGGCTTGAACTCACAGTGGTCCTCCTGCCTCAGCCTCCTGAATGCTGGAAATACAGGTACATACCAGCACACCTAGCTAGGCGTCTCCGTTCTTAATTAACCGCCTTGCCCCGTGTTGTTCCCCAACAGGCCCTGCGAGGAAGGTAATTGAGGTTGACCTGTCATCTGCAGTGTGGGCACAGCGTGGGCACACACTTACAGCCCCTGTCACCACAGGAAGCATGCCCCTGGAACCCCTCCCACGCTCTCCGTGGGCTAACTGCGAAGCAGAGCCTGGCTTGGATCTCAGCGTCAGCACCACAGAGCTGTGTGACCTTCAGCAGGCCGCCTCGCCTTTCTGTGCTTTGGTTTCCTCACGTGGGCTCCTCTGGTGCCGACTTGTGAGAACCGAGTGAGCTAATGCTGTTCTTCAGAGACTGTCTGGACACAGTGCAAATTGCCTCTTATCAGGACTAGGGAGAAAATGGAGCTCAGAGAGAGAGAGAAAAAAAAAACCTAAGCGCTCAGAAGCAGCAATGCCTGCCTCCACACGCCGCCAGCCTTTCAAAGTCGGAGTGGAATCCCGTCCCTCTTCAAACAGTTCCCTGGCCCGGGGGCGTGGCGCAGAGGCGCAGTGTTTGCCGTGCAAGGAGGAGACTCTGGTTTCCACTCCCAGCATCTGGGAGGCGGGGGGTGGTTTGCCCCTAATACCATCCTGTTGGGGGCTAGGAGTGGGGCTCAGCAGTAGAGCGGGTGCCCAGAAGGTGCAAGGTCCCGGGTTTAATCCCTTGCGCTCCAAAAGGAATTCTCCTTGGAACTGTGGCTCGCCCTTGCTCTGGTAGTAGGCGCCCGCTGCAAGCAAATTACAGGGAAGCATCAACCTGTGTATTCTCCCTCGGTACCACGTGTCCCAGGAATGTCCACGTTAGGGGGGATAACGGGTCAGTCAGTTTTTGCAGCTGTACAATATTGTGCTGTGGGACGAGCAAAGTCTGTGGGGCCACCGCTGGGTGGCTGGGCCGGGTACCTGGCCGCGCAGCAGCGTTTTTCCATTAGAAGCAGGGCTGTCAGACAACATCCGGGGAGCAGAACAGCTGGGGCACCGTGCTCCAGCGTTTGAAGCCAACAAGTGAGTTAACTTGCTCTCCTCCGATTCACGTCACTCCCTGTGCCTTACTCCCCGGATAATTCGCTGATAAAGTTAGCCCTGCCTGGAAAAGGAGAATAAGAGAAAACGTCAAAGAGCCATACCAAGCATACAGCTGCCTAGTCAGTACACGTCCCTTGGGTTCACAGGAACCCGCAACCCCTGGCATGCCTGGCCACCCGTGGACAACATCAAAATCATGCAAAGTGAATGGATTATGGCCAGAGTTCTGGTGGCTGATTATGGCTAACATCACTCTCCCCAGAAACCCCAGCTTTGCCTCTGTGACCCCTGACAAGACAGAATTTGGGTGACGGCCTCCATCCTCCGTCGGTAAAGCTCTTCTCCATCACTCAGCCCCTGGTATTGGCTGTATGGAGTGGCACTGGGATAAAAGCTTTGATGATTATGTGTTCATCTGTCCAAAGAAATGCCAACTAGCTCTTCCAAAGTGCTGAATCTGTTCACACTCTTACGTGCAACTTTAAGAGTTCCTGTTGATTCACGTCCTCAACAACCTGTACCAATGTTGGACGTCTTTTTAGCAATCAGATGCATGCATGATAATGCCTCATGGTGGTCCTGACTCCCACTGACCTGATCACCTCTTCATACTTCTTGGCCATAAGCATTTCATCTTTTCTGAAATGCTGTTTCACGGTTTTTGCCCATTTTCCCTTGTTTATCTCTTTCTTACAGACCCATAGGGCATCTTGACACCAATCCTAAATCATTATATGTGTGCTGTGCTTTTTTTCCCCAAAATTATTTTTATTAGTGTTTGTGATATGTAATAACTGCATTCGATTTGGGTAACTGGTGCACATACATACCACATCTTCATCATTGTTACTTCCTGTTCTCCTTCTTGCCGTCTCATCCTCTTTTTCCACAGATCTCCACGTGTGGTAGCTTTGATATGGTGTGAGTACGTCTCCCCAAGGGTCCAAGTGTTAAAGATTTTTTTTTTTTTTTGGTCTATTTTCTTGTGATTTTTTTCAATTTGGAGCCAGGGATTGAACCCAGGGCCTTGCACGTGCCAGGGAGGCACTGCACCGCTGAGCTACATCCCCGGCCCGGGTCCAAGTGTTAAAAGTTTGTCTCCAGTGTGGCAGTGTTAAGTGATGGGACCTTTAAGAGGCTGGCCCTTTGAGAACGTTGGCTTCTTGTGTTGTTGTCATGTGATCTCTCTCTCTCTCTCTCTCTCTCTCTCTCTCTCTCTCTCACTCTCTCTCAGATAATACAACCAGGGGACCCTTTTAAGAGCTGTACCATACTGTTTACATCTTCACCCTCCAAAACTGAGAGCTACATAAAATTCTTTTCCTTATAAGCTACTCAGCCTCAGGCACTCCATTATAGTAACAGAAAATGGACAAATATCATTTGTGATAGTAAAGATTGGGCTTGTCTTTCTATTTACTTTGAGATGTCTCTGAATGAACAGAAATAATTGGGCTTTTTCTCATTGTATTAATCTTTAATTTGGTTGACAATTTTGTTTGTTTTATTTAAGAATTGTCTCCTGGGGTAGGGAGGGTGTAGCTCAACAGTTAAAGCACTTGCCTGCAAGTGCAGGGTCCTGGGCTTGGTACCCCAGCACTAAGCACATAAGCTAGGCATAGTGACACATGCTTGTCATCCCAGCACTCAGGAGGCTGAGGCAGGATTGTTGTGAATTTGAGGCCAGTATGAGCTACATAGTGAATTCAGAGCTCCCTACTCTAAAGTCAAAAAATACTAACCCATGTTTTCTTCAGTTAATCATGTATGTTTGACACATCTTTTATGCATTGACAACTGGTTCCTGACTGAGCCGTAATGTCGGGATCTATCAATAATTGCGCTTTGCCCCACAAGCATACCCACTCAGCACACTGACCCTCGGCCCATGGCTCTGGCGTGCTGTCATTGTCAGAGGTCAGGGCTCCACGTACAGCCCCATCTTCTTTTGCCCAGAGCTCTCCGCTCTTTGGCCAACTTGTCTGTTCCTATGAAACATTTCCAAATACACAGCAATTTCTAAAATTATGTTTGTTGTTACCCCTCTAACTTCACTGCAGTGTGGCCAAAGAAAGACCTCTGAAAATTTTTGGAGCTTGTTTTCAAAGCCAGTATGCAATCGATCTTTGTAAATGGCCCATGAGTGCTTGAGAAGAATCTGGCTGCCGGATCCAGGGTTCAATTACTGTCCATTAGATGAAGCTTGTTATGTGTGCTGTCCAGATCCTCTGGATCTGGGCTACTTTTTTCATCTTTACTATCAATAATTAAGAGGAGCTTTTGACCTATCCCATGCTAATGACAAATTTGTCAATTTCTCCCTGTTCTATCTTTCGTCTTTTCAACTTTAGGGCCTTTGCACTGAGTCCTTTTTGTTATTATTTTTTTGTTAAATTTTGAAACAGAGTCTTGCTAAGTTGCTACGTTGCTCAGGCTGGGCTCAAACTTGTAATTCTCCTGCCTCAGTTTCCCAGAGTGCTGGGATTACAGGTGTATATCGCCACACCCTGTTTCTATCAATTTTTTAAAGTCAAGCTTACTGAAGTAAATTTTCTCATGATTAAATTCACTTCTTAATTAATCTCTCTGTAGGTTTTGATGAATACATTTGTGCAGTCACCCCCACTTACAAAATATCTAGTATTTTCATGATCTTTCCTTCATAGCCCAAGAAACTCTAGTTTAGACAGCTGGTCAGGATCAGCTTCCACAGCAGAAGTCCCGTGGATACCCTGTGCTTTTAAGGGAATGTGACAAAAGTGACACTTCATCTCTAGGGTTTTCCTCCACAAAAATCAGTACTCCTGGCCAAAGCAGAATAAAAAATCAGACAAATGCCCATCAAAAGACACTCTACAAGAGCCTGACCTGCTCCCCTGACTGTCAAGATCACCAAAAACAAACAAACAAAAAAAGGTCTAAGAAATTGTCACAGATGAACCAAAGGAAACAAGATGGCTCACCTAATGTGACATCCTGATTGGGATCTGGGAAGAGAAAAGGGACATCAGAGAAAAACTGAAGATCTCTGAATCGAGTATGAACTCCAGATAGTAATAATAATGTACCAATATTAGCACATTACCAAACTACCGCAAGATGTTAACAATAGAGGAAGCTGGGAGTGAATATATGGAAATTCCCTGTATTGCTGAAAACTTTTCTGTAACTCTAAAATATTTTTAAATAAACAGTCTTTTTTTTTTAAAGTTCTCTCATGACCCTTCGTAGTCAATCCCTTCCTCCAGCAGCTTCTGACAGCCACTGGTCCATGTGTTTCCTGTTGCCATAGTTTTACCTTTTCCAGGCAGTCGTGAAAATGCAATGATTGATAGCATTTGTGTCTGGCTTTTTTCACCTAGTATAATGATTTTGAGGCTCATCCACACTATCTTCTATGTGAGTCCTTCCTATTGCTGAATGGTATACCACTGAATGACTGTACTGTAATGTGTTTATCTCTTCAATATACATACGTGCTATTTCCAGTTTGGAGATGTCATGTATTGTGGTTTGATCTGGAATGTCCCCAAAAGTCTCATGTATTTGAATGTTATAGATTGTCTATGGAACCATGTGCTGTTGGGAGATTGGAGCTTGGACTGGAGAGGTGACTTACAGACATGTAAACTGGATTACAGGTGTGTAAGGTGGGTTATAGGCATGTAGTGGGGGCTTACCACACCTTCCACACCTGGATCCAGGTGGACTGATCACTGGGAGGAGACCTGGACGCATGTATAAGCTGCTTCCTGCCTTCCTTGGAGGACAAGTCTCAACCTGCCTTGATTTGGCTTCCTGTGTGTGATGCCAAGGAGCTGCCTCCACCTCTGCCTCTGCCATGTACTTCCACTGCTGCCGGCCACCCCGAACGGACTGGGACCTTGTGAAACTGTGAGCTAAAATAAACCTTTCCTCCTCTAAATTTGTGGATGTCAGGTATGGAGTCACAGCAACAAAAAAGTAACTAGAACACCATGAATTAAGCTTCTGTAAATATTTGTGTACAGGCACTTTACGTCAACTATGATAGCAAAATAAAAATAAAAAATGCAAAAGAGAGAATAAAAAAGGCAGTCGAAGCTGGCAGCAAGTCATAGCTTCTTGGGTACCAGGAATTGAGACACCTGGAAAACAGCTACTTAATAAGAAGCTTTCCAGGAGTCAAGAAAGAACCAACAGGAAAAATAAACATCAGAAGACAATGCGAAGAAAAGAATGAAATCACCTGGGAACTCTAAGGCCACCTCTTGAGGAGGGGAACCTGTCTCTGCTGGTATAGGGTAAGCTCAGCAGGGTTGGCAGCAGGTTGGTAGTGCTAACCCAGGGGAGCTCCCGGCTATTGCAAGTGTAGATGCAATATGGTGGGCTAGTTTGAGAAAATAAATCCACAGTCGTGACCACCACATTTAAGAGTGATATAAACAGATACCATTTTGAGAACAGATTTATGATTTAAAACTGAGTTACTCTTCAGGGCCTCTGGGTTCACCTCACTACAGTGGCAGATGGTCTCAGGGGGGAGTTCTGGAGAGGTGAAAGGCCAGCCACAGGGGCCTGAGAGTTTGAGCGGTGGCAATCCAAGCTATGGAGGATGCAGTGATACTGCTCACTGAGGGGAGAAGGCGGCAGGGCAGGGCAGGGCAGGGCGGGCCTCCTTTCTGAGGAAGCTGGGTCTGAAAGTACCCAGACTGAATGCGAAGGACTGTTTGCTTTCTTTGCCTGCCACCGTGGTTGGTGATCCGCCGCTGCTTGGACATTTGTCTTCTCCCAAGGCATAGGGCCACAGGGGCCTCTGGACCAAGAAGGGCACCTCGAGAGCCCACAGGATGCCAAGCTAGTCCGGCGGAACCGGGACTAGGGGCACACAAACAAACAAACACCAGCAGCTTCTGGGATAAATATAGCCCTGAAGCAGGTACACACCGCTAGCTGATGCTCCCTAGAGGAAAAAGTGGGATAGAACTCAGTCGTCACAGAGCCGAAGTGGGCGCAGAAGCTCAGTAGGTTCCCGTTGTGACCCACAGTCCCTTCCCCTAGCTGACTGACTCTGACTCCTCTAGTCCTGGGAAGAAACTGCCCACCCCAACACCTCGATGTGGAGGGATGTTTCTATTCATTTCTTTTTCTTTGTTTGTTGCTGTTTGCCTTTTTCTTTTTCCTATTGTATTTTTTTCCTGTTACTTTTGCCTAATTCTATTTACATGAAAAAATAATTGGATGTTTCTTCTCACTTTTCTCTCCTCCTTCTCATTTTCTTTTTAAAATTTATCTTACACCTTTCCTTTTTCCTTTCCCAATCCCTTCATTTTTATACCATTACCATTACCTTCATGCATTGTTAGTTTTCTGGCTTCCTCCAGGGTATTATTGCTGATTTCTTTTTATTGTTAGCAGGGGTGTGCTTGTTACTGTTAGTGAATCCATACTGTATATCAGTGTATGGTTTGTCTTTGTGTTTACATTGTTGTTGCTGCTGTCTTATTGTTGAGGGTGGTATAGATGTTGCTTTTAATAGGTTTTTAATAAAACCCTGAGTGTCAATAGCTGGTTTGTAATTTGTATCATTAGCATCACTGCAGTTCGTTTGCTCTTCTCTGAGCAGAGCTGGCGATCAATAGAATGCTAAGTGCTAAAAAGATTCTCACATGAAAGTGGAAGAGATAGCCATCCTAACAGATGCAAAAACCTCCACCTAGAAGCACAGGAAGTGTGAAAAAACAGGACACCTGACTCCTCCCAGTGCTCATTTGTTGGTGATTGGACGCAAAGACACTGAAGGGGACATAACACTGGACGAAGGATCCAAAACACCAATTTACAATGGGACTAATGACTTTATAGAGGACGCCAAGTAGCAGCTGAGTGACTCCTGGGGGACAATGCAGGATCAGGAGGAGCAATGGGACAGAGAGAGACTGAAGATGTCTAGCATGCACAAGACCCTGATTTGATTCTCCAGTACCACATTAATAAAGATCAGCCAGGTGTGAGGGCGCACGCCTGTAATCCCAGCACTTGGGAGGCTGAGACAAGAGGATTGCCAGGAGTTTAAGGCCAGCCTAGGCTGCATAGGGAGTTCAGGACCAGCCTGGACTACAGAGTGAGACCCTGTCTCAAAAAAAAAAGAAAGAAAGAAAGAAAGAAAGAAAGAAAGAAAGAAAGAAGAGAGAGAAAAGAAAGTTTGACATTTCCTCTCAAAAGTACAACAGAGTTATCCTATGATTCAGCTTCTCCGGCCTCTTCCCATAGTATCTAAGAGAATTAAAACCAAATGTCCAGGGCTGCAGATGTGACTCTGGGGAAAGTACCTGTCTAGCATGCGCAGGGCCCTG
This sequence comes from Ctenodactylus gundi, assembly GCA_004027205.1. Taxonomy (NCBI): domain Eukaryota; kingdom Metazoa; phylum Chordata; class Mammalia; order Rodentia; family Ctenodactylidae; genus Ctenodactylus; species Ctenodactylus gundi. The sequence goes on from PVKB01002465.1 coordinate 197,124, forward strand.
GGCTCAATCCCCAGTATTGAAAATGCATTTAATTAGCTACTTAAAATATCTACAAAGAAGATTGTAGCTTAATCTTCGTAGTAGCGTGGTTGATGATAGCCAGGGAGAAAGCAATTCAAAGGACAGACAAATGGACAATCAAAATCTGGTATCTTCACGTGGGAATATTATTCTGATGTAAAAAGGAACAAAGCTCTGATACATGCTGCATACAGCATGGATGAGCCTGGAAAACGTTATGCTAAGTGAAAGAAACACAATAAAAGATTATATATCACTATTTATTGTGGGTCCATCCCACAGCTGAGAAGAGCGTGGCGTCGAAGACGCTGAAACGATCTCCAGGGACTCGTTTCGGAGAACGCAGTCGGCTTTATTAGGGGAAGTGAGAACATATACAGAGTAAAGAGGCAGGTCCCAGAGGCCATGTCACATTCCATCCATCCAATCATTTTGGAGAAACAGAATTATAACCTCATATGGAATAGCGGGCGGAATAGCTCAGAGTGTTAATCTCAGGTGTCCTGGATGTGAGCTAAGTATGCTGTGTCCATCCCAAACCACCACAAGTCATCAGAAATAAAAGATTCCACTTCTGATATTCATGATTCCATGGATATGTAAAATCCAAAATAGGCAAATCCAAGAGGGCAGAAGGAAGACCCGTGGCCAGTCTCGGAGGGCAGGTGGGAGGAATTCCTTCTAATGAGTTTTGGATTTCTTTTTGAAATGACAGCAATAATTTCTGGAATTAGATAGAGGTTATGGTTGTATAACTTCAACTAAAAGCCACTGAATTATATTTTGGGACAGGACATTTCTCTATAGTCCAGGCTGGTTCTGAACTCACTATGTAGCCCAGGCTGGCCTTGAACACATAGGAATCCTCCTGCCTCAGCTTCCCAAGTGCTGGGATTACAGGAGTGCGGCACCACACCCGGTTTATGTGGTGCTGGGGAACTGAACCCAGGACCTTGTGCTTGCGAGGCAAGTGCTTTAACTGGTGAGCTACTCCCTCAGTCTGTGAACTGTGCACTATAAAGGGGGTGATGTTATGGCATGTGAATTATACTTTAATGGAGATTTTTTTTCGAACTTTGCATAAAGGGGTTAATATGAACAAACATATGTCTTCACTTCTCCAAGCAAATACCCATGCGTAGTATTACTGGGTCACAAGGAAGGTGTATATGTAATCTACAAGAAATCACCAAACTCTTTCCCAAGTGTACCAGTTTGCATCTCACGCGATACAGAACATTTTCAGTTGCTCACTCATTAGAATTTGGTGCATTTCGTCTGGGGACTTCTGTTTGTGTTCTAGGTAGCTTATGTTACTGGGCATACAGAATATTATTACATGATTTTTGAAGCATACCATATACATATCTTAATGGGTATTGTAAACATTTTTAAAAGCTGGTACAGGGGATTTTATCTAGAGCCTCGCACATACTAGGTAAGGGTTCTACCACCAAGCTCAGCCCTTTTAAAGTTTTACATTGAGATAGTGCCTGGTATTGCTTCTTGGCCTTTTGGCCAAGATCAAGTGGAGATAGTGCCTTGCTAAATTGCTCAGGATGACCTTAAACTTGCAGTTCTCCTGCCCCAGCACCACTCCTTTGACAGGCATGTTTTTATTATAATAACTTGATAATCAAATTGAGGGACTAATCGTTTTCATCTCGACAAATGTGGATCATTTTTATATGTTGGACATGTCATGTAATTTTGAAATATGGTCTCATTATACCTAATGTTTACCCTCCTGTGAGAAAAAAACTGATGTCTCTTCTCTGTGTTTTAATGTCATTGTGGTTTTAATTTGCATTTCCTTTATGGTTAAAGATGCTCACACCAGATCAGTGGTAGAAACCTTGGTTAGTGTGTAGGGGCCCAGGTTCGATCCACAGCACTGAGAAAACAAAAGCACCCAGCATATTTTTCTTGTGTTTATTGCCTATCCACGACCATTCCATAGTGAAATGTCTGCTCAAAACTTTTCTCCATTTTTGTTGAGTTGTTTCTTGTTTTTAAGTCATGAGAATTCCTTATATATTCTGGCTACACATCATGCATGTTTTGCAAGTTTTTTCTTCCAGTCTGTGGCTTGCCTTTTCATTTCTTCAGAGTGTCTTTTGAAGAGCAAGCTGTTTAACAAAGCTTAATTTATCAATTTTTGCATGCTTCATGTCCTTAAAAAAATCTTTGTCAACTAAAACTTTTGCCTGTGTTTTCTTTTTTCATGAAAATATGTTTTCTTCTAGAAGTCTATAGTCTTAGATTTTACATTTAGATCTCTGATTATTTAAAGTTAATTTTTGTCTATGGGACCAGATATGGGTCAGGGCTCATACTTTTGCATATGAATCATTTCTTGTTCCATTACTATTGTTGAAAGCTTTTTTTGTCTCTACTGAATTGCCTTTGTACCTTTGGGAGGGAGGGTTGTCTCAAGTGATTTTTGTTAAGATCTTATTGGATGGCCACAAGGTGAGGAGTACTGTTGTCTTAACAGTACTGAGTCTTCCAATCCATGGACATGGTATAGCTTTCCAATGCTTGGATTGTCTTTTGTTTTCCCCTCTTTCAAATGTTGCTTTATATCTTTTGAGGCTATTTCATTATAGCTCCTTGATGAATCAGCTCTTTATCATTACGTTGAGACCATCTCTATCTATGTTTATTGGTGCATTTTGTTTTTACATCGATTTTGTTTTATACCAAAAGAGCTTACTGGGCTCCCTTTTGCTCCCTTTTGGCTGTTTTCCCCCATGTATCTGGATTCATCCTTTTACTTTTGACCTCTCCATATCCTTTTACTGGAGCTGTGTTTCTTATGAACACCATATAACTGGGTTGTGTTTTTGCATTCAATCTTAATATTTCTTGCCTTTTAACTAGTCAGTTTAGTCTTTTAATTTAATTTAATACTTTATTTTTTGAGAAGAGCATTTGTTATGTTGTATGGGCTAGGATCAAACTTGCAATCTTTACACCTCATTTCATGAATAGCTAGCATTGAGAATGAGCCCACTTTTATTATTTTTTATATATTAGAATAAATTTGTGGTATCCTACATTCGAAGTTCTAATCTTTATGTTACTTTTTCTATACCTGCTTGCCTTTTTAAAAATTTTTGAGTTTTATTTGTTTGATTTTTCTTTATCACTATTTTCTCTCCACTGGGATAACATAAAACTACACTCAGTTTTATTCTGTTAATTGTTTCCCCTGGAGCTTTGACCATGTGCATTTAACTAGTGGTGCCTATTGTGTTAGGCTGTTTTCTGTTGTTACAACAAAATCCCTAAGTCTAGATACTTTAAAAAGAAAGAAGGTTTATTTAGCTCATGGCCTCAGAGGTTCACCAGTCCAAGACTGGGTGGTCTCGTTGATTTGGCCTCTGACGAAGGTCTCACGCTGATGACATCACGGTGGTAGGAGCATGTGCAGAGAAGAACACAAGGTAAGACAGGAGACAAAAGGCAGGAGAGGAAACAGTCTAGAACAACACAATTTTCTGGGCTAATGGAGATTCCGTGTGAATGACATGAATCCCTTTCCAGGGTGATGATTCCTCCGCGACCTAATAAAACCTTCCACTAGACCTCCTGTCTTAAGGACGTCACCAATTGTCAGCATGATCACACCAGGAACCAAGCTTCCAACACATGAACCTTTGGGAGCACACTTAAAGGACATGCAAATCACAACACTATCTTGACCCCATCCCTAATCCCCCAAACACATGGGATTTACAATATTATAATCTAGTCTTCATCCCCTGACTTCCACACTGTGGTTTTCCACATTCCATGCCAGTCTTTTCCTTTTGCATCACAAATCAATTGTGATTTGGAGGCTGGGGTATAGCTTGGTGATAGAGCACTTGACTAGCTTGGGCAAGAACCCTGGATTCAATCCCTAATACCAAAAGAATAAAAGAACAAGAAGAGAGCTGGCTGGGGGTGCAGACCTGTAATCCCAGCACTCTGGGAGGCTGAGGCAGGAGGATCGTAAGTCCAAACCCAACCTGGACAACTCAGCAATTTGGTAAGAACCTCTCTCAAAATCAAAATAAAAAAATGTGCTGAGAATGTAGCTTAGTGTGAAGGCCCTGGTCTTGATTCCCTAGGACAACCACAGGAAAAAAAAAAAAGGAAAAGTAAAGAAGTGTTACCTCATACAGATGATTTTTTAGTGGGCTTTACCTGCATCCTCCATCTTGCATGCTCATTGCTCTGCCTTGCACCCCAAGGTGACCTTCCAGAATCATTTTTCTTTTTGAAGTGTCATGGATGATTCTCACTTTTATTTACCTGAGAATGTTAAAAAAGACAAGTATTTTTTCTTTTGTCTTGGTCTTCAAAGGGCCTTTGGCTGAGCACAACTGTAAGTTGATCTTGATTTGCTCGCTTTGCTATAAAAGTATAATCCCAGGCTCAACTTCTGTCACGGTTGTTGAGAAGTCAGCTCACAGGCTGGCCCCTCTGCAGATAGAAGCGTCCTTCCTCAATGACTCCTTTAATCGTTCCTCTGCCTTTGGCATTCTCTAGTCTCAATAAAATGTGAATAAGAGTAGATTTATTTGTATATAATATGCTTGAAGATATTTTGTGTTTCCTGGTTCTGCAGATCTATTTTTCATCACTTCTAGAAAAATGGCTGCTATTTTGTCTTCAAATATTGCTCATTTCCAGGTGGGAGGAACTAAGGAGACAGGCTTTGTGAGAGGGAGAGGGAACCTAGGGGAGTTGTGGGAGCAAGAAGGGTAAAGGGATGTCATATGTAAGTTGAAATATTTTTTAAAATACTGCGTATCTTCCATTCTTTTTATTTTCGTCTTCTAGGGCTTAAATGTATAAGACTTTCTCATTCTATTCCTTATACTTTCTAATGACTTTGCAATATCTGACTTCTTTCTGTCTCCTTGCTGCATTCTTTATAAATAACTTCCAAATTCAACTAATTTTTGCTTATTGAATATTTAAAATTGTTTTTCATTCTAGGATTTCCATTTTTCTAAATCTCTTTTTCCTCATCCCTGCTTGATACATATGCGTATTTGGTTATTGCATCTTTATTTTCCTGAGCACCTCCTACTTGGCCCTCTACTCCGTTGCTAAGGGGAGGGGGTGTCTCGTTCCTTTCACTTTCGCTAGATCTCACTCATGGTGGCTTATCCCTTGAGACTAGACTCCCCAACCTGTCATACTCTGTGGGCTTGCTGGTCTAACCAGGGGAAGCTTTCCTCCACAACGACTTTGCTTCACTCTTGCAGAGGGTGCTCCCAATTCAGGCCACTCCAGGCCACCCCAGCCCCCTCAGGAGATTTATCTCACCTTTTCCTCTTCCCCACTTCCAACTCACCCACAGTTCACGATCATCAGGTGGAAGAATTGCTATAGCTCTCTAGCCCTGGATCAAGGAGCAGCCTGTTCATCCCAGCTGACTGACCCGCCTCTGCGCCCCCAAATCCAGCACCCTGGGGTTTCTTCTCCAGAATCTCTCTGCTGAAACCTAGACTCCTGTCAGCCTATCCCCTCGACCTCCTTGATTCTCTTTAGCATGTTAACATGTGTCATATCTTCTGTTTATTTGTAAAATTGCTTCTTGTATGATACCCCCACATATTAGAATGGGATGACATGTTCATTTGTACATCCTTAGCAATAAGCCCAGAATATACCCGTTTCCCAATTATGTGATGGGTGGAGGAGTGAGTGAGACGGAGCACCTGCCTCCGAGCTGCTCCCAATCTGGCAGAGAAGACAGACAGACACAGCCGTACTGGGGAGAAATAGCATCTGCTATGGGGGAAGGGGGCTGAGAGACAGGCTCACCTCAGACTTGGACCGCATCCTGGTCCAGCCTGGAGGGAGGAGGATGTGCAGAGCTGAGACTTCGGGGATGAGCCCTCACAGTTCCACGAATGAAATGCACACAAGAGAGTGTGCGAGAAAGAGACCGACCCAGAGACGAGAAGGACGCTATTCCAGGAATAGAAAGCAGGCGGGAGGCAGGTCTGAGGAGGACCAGCAAGGGGTAAAGGCAGTGGCTGGCTGTGGGGCCCAGGCTGGCTCCCCTTTCCTGCAGGGGGCTTGGTAACGTGGAGGGTTTCAGAAGGGGTGACCAGTGGGACCCAGGGGCACACCTCCCTCTGGCTTCTGGGTGAAGTTGGGATTGGGAGTGGAGAGGCCGGGAGGACACTGAAGAGGTTCCGGGGGCTGGAGGCTGGTTCTGAGCCACAGGTGATGCGGAGGTGAGGGTGGTGCACCCCACAGCAGAGTCCGCGAAGTTCTAGTAGTGGCCTTGGCTGGGCAACAGGAACACAGGGAGGAGCCTCAGCACCATGACTGAGTTGTGAATGTCCCTGTTTGCGGGCAGCACAGATGCCCAGTCACCAGTGGCTCAGCTGACTTGAGGGGTAAAGGGTCTTCACCTAAGATTCCTAAAAGTGTGTTTTTTAGCTGGGATTGGCAGATTAAGCAAATATTAAAGAAGATATATGGGACACCTACTACATTTGAATTTCAGATAAGCAATGAATAATTTTTAGTATGTCTCCAGAATTGGGCTCCCTGCGTTACTATCGGGCAACCCCACTGTCAGTAACTCCCCACAGACCCACACCCACGCGCCTTTCCTGGGGTGTGCCTAAGGAGACCTCCCCATCAGCAGCCCCTCACATCTACCCAGCGTCCTTGCAGTGTCACCTCAAGAACAGTGGCCCCCCCAGAGTCAACCCCACTCTGTCTTCTCACCAGTCTAGAGGCCCCCCAAAAGACAGCCCCAGCACTCCACCTTGGCCAGGCCAGGACTCCCCTAGGAATAAGGGGAGGGCTAGAGACCACCACGAGACACCATGCAGTCTCCCTCTGCTCAACCCCCCACCCCACCAGAGTTTCCAGGAAGTGGCCCTACCCAGAACCTGGACCCCAGTGATTCTCAGGGCCACAAGCTGGAGGCCTGCCTGGTGTCACCATGGCCACATCCTCCCTCGGGTGGCTCTGGTCTTGCTGGGGTCTGTGAACCAGGCTGGAAGACCCGTGCAAGGCCCTGCCTCTCGGGGCCGCAGACCCAGCCACCGCATGAGTCTAGGCCACCTCTTCCGGGAGCTGCTCGAGTTCCTGCGACACCTCAGCACCCCTGTTATACTGAGGAGCTCTGCTGGGGGCTCATGTCACCCCGATGGGGGGTGAGGCAGCACAGCTGAGAGTCAAAGTGGGAAGCGAGCCTTCTTTGAGGGGCAACTGAGGCAGAAGACATGCTCCACGAGCCACCAGAGGACTGGGGGAGTTGGGGGCGCAGGGACATGTGGTGACAGACTGCAGTGTTAGAGGAATGTTCTTGAAGAGGAAGGCTGGAGCAGAGACCCCGTGGGAAAAGTGGGGGAGGAGCCAGCAACTGAGATTGTGGGATATACCTCAGGAGGGCAGTAACGTTGCACAGACCTGGGCTTGAGTCAAGCAGGTGGGAGTCTGAGGCTCCGTTAATGCTGTTTAAAAATAAGAATAATCACAGAAATATTAATAACAATAACCATTTATTGAATCCTACCTCTGTGCTAAGTCTCTGCACAGGTTCTTTATGGGATCTTCAAAATAGGTACCATGATTGTCCTATTGTATAGGTGGGAGAATTAAAGCACAGTTTTGGTAACTTGCCTACAGTCATACAAATAGGGCTGGCATTTGAACCCAGGCAGTCTGGTCCCAGAACCTGTACTGTTCGCCAGCTGGTGAGGAGCTGTTTTTACCCAGAAGTGTATACAAGACCAGAAGAACCTTGGGAGCACAGGATTACACTCCAGTTCAAGGTCGTCAAAATCTGTCTATTGGCTTGGGCAGGGCCCTGAGAATTTCCCAGCCAGCCTTTCTGGCTCCAGGTCAAGCTCCCAAGAGCAACCTCAGCAGGTGCACTGGAGAAAGACGCTGGATGTGCAAACAGGGCATAAACATTTCCCTCTGCGGCCACTCGGTACGCTGTGGTTACAGCCTCCAAGGACTGGGCATCATGTTCACTGAGTGACAGCAGCGTTGATGCCCTGGTAAAGCCCATGTTTCTGCGTACGGGCTAGCAGCGCCCCCTCGTGTCCATCTTGGGAAAAGCACTGTCTTCAAGAGTTGTCTCCCACCTATCCTGAGAGCCAGATCTTACTTAGATCGACGGTGATTGGGTGATTCCGTGTGGCTGTAGCCTGAGTGAATTCCAAGTCTATGAGAAGTGTTGGTGTGAGTTAAGTTGCACCATCAGGGGTTAAAGGAAAAGCGGGCGTAGACAGAGGCTGTGAGGTCTGAGGTACCGGGCAGGTGTCTAAGTTCTGGGCAGGGACTATGGCCAGGTACAGGCTGGTCCTTCTCTGAAGAAAGGTACAGATCCTGCCCCAGAAAGCACCTGGAGGTCATGGAGGGAGCCCAGCGTGGCCTCTACTCGGCATCCTCTCCTGAGTCTTACTCGCTTTTCACAAGGCTTCAGGATTAGACAGGACCAGCGCCTCTCTCAGCCATGTAGAAATGGCAAGTGAGACTCAGACCCTAGGCCAGTACTCTGCCTGCAGGCCTGGCCAGCTGGGCTGCCCCCAGGGAGGGCCGGACCTGCTTGCCGCCCACGCCGTGGAGAAGCCCAGCCCAGTCCTTTGTGCCTGAGGTGGCTATGGAGTGGCAAAGGTTCGCTGGAAGACACAGGGGCCTCTGGGGGAATTCCAGGCCCCAAGATGCAGGCAGCCAGAAGGCTGGGCTCCGGGCCAGCACCAGTCAGTTCGTCGTCTGGAAGGAGCTGAGCGCTTCCATTTTCTCCTTGGCCTCTACCTTTGAGCAGTACTTCTGGGAGCAGAACCACAGGAAGAGGAAGAATCCTGCAAGAAAGGGTAGGTCAGTGGCCACTGCAGCACAGGGAGGGGCTCCCTGGAACCGGGGCCTCCATGACTTGAGTGAATGGGGCCTCCCTGGAGCCCACAGGTGCTTTCCCAATTCTCCTCCTGTTGGGGGACCACAGAGAAGGCCCTACCTCAATGTCCCCAAGAGCACCTGGGTGCTAGTGGGAAGGCAGAACCCTTTCCTAGGCAGATGGATTCCCATTGGTGTGGCAGGTAGGGCTGTGAACTTGACCCCTCACTTACACCCAACCCCATTTTTTGAGATGGAATCTTGCTAAATAAGTAAACTACCCAGGCTAGGCTGAGACTTGCAGTCTTCTGGCCTCATCCTCCAAGAGCGCTGCGATTACAGGCAGGCCTGTGCCCCTGGGGCCAGCTCCGTCTGTTTTAGGAAGTGAATACCCTGCCAGCCACCTAGAACCCCTTTGACTCCTGCCACAGCCTACCATAGAGAGAATTGAAGATGGTGAAGAGGAAGAGCTGGGGCAGCAGGAAGCTGTCGCTGAAGGAGAAGAAGGCCAAGGCCCAGGTGGTGCCCAGCAACATGGTGAGGCCCAGCACAGTGACAGTGTCTCGGCAGGCTCGATGGCTCCGCACGTTCTCCCGTGCCCGCAGCCTGCGCAGCACCCGCAGCGCCCAGGCCAGTACTACCAGATTGGAGAGGGACGTGAGACCACCGTAGCCCATGACAAAGACACCTCGTACCACAGGACTCTGCACCCAGCACCTGCAAAATCAGGTAGAGAGCCAGGGTCAGAATGATTCCGAGTCTTGGGGTGGGATGCTAGGGCCAACTGCACTTGGGGACCACAGGCAAGACCCCCACACTATTTGGGGGTTGTGTTTGTTTGGTAGGTTGGGTTTTTGTTTGTTTTGTTTTTGTTTTGGTAGTGGTAGTGGTGGTGGTTTGTTTTGGGTACTGAGGATTGAGCCCAGGGCCTTTTTTTTTTTTTTTTTTTTTTTGAGATAAGGCCTCACACTAGCCCAGTCTGGTCCTGGACTCACTATGTACCCCAGGCTAGCCTTGGACTCACAGCAATCCTCCTGCCTCAGCCTCCTGAGTGCTGGGATTACAGGTGTGCACCACCACATCCAAACTTATGTGGTGCTGGGGAATAGAACCCAGGGCCTTGCGCTTGCTAAGTGAGCACTTTAACCACTGTGCCATTTCTCCAGCCCCAAACCCAGGACACTTGCACAAAATTACATCCTAGGCCTTTTTTTTTTTTTTTTTCTTGAGACAAGTTCTTGTTAAGTCACTAAATTGCCTAGGCTGGGCTCAAATTTGCAATTCACCTGCCTCAGCCTCTGAAAATTCTGGGATTCCAGGTGTATATCGCCACGCCCAGCTCCACACTGTTCCTTGAACCTGCCTCAGAGCTTAAACCATTGCTTCTTGCCTTCAGTACTCATGGTGAAGCCCCTCTTCCTGCTTTCCAGCCACACAGGAGCCACCTGCCACCCACGTCACCTTTCTAAAGCACCCCGAACCCACCTCTAAGCCACAGGCTCCACACCTCCCCCAGCTGAAAACTCCCCTGCCTGCCCTCATCTACAGCGGTTGATGGCGATGTGTACTCAGCCTACTGGGGTGCAGGCCTGGGGGCGTCTTTCCAGAAAACCTCCTTTCCACCCTACCATGTGTCTGTCTCCTCTGATCACTATCTCTGTGGAAGGAGACACCCGGTCTAAGAAGCCCCTCCCAGCTAGAGGGGGCTCACCCACCCTTCCTGGAGCAGAGCACAACCACCCACCGGCGGCTTGGTGAGTGGGTGGCCCATGTGAGAGTCACCAAGCAGATGGAGCAGCAGAGACACCCCACCAACGGCTCAGCCCAGCCAGGGAGAAGCCTGACTGGCCCAGATCTTGGCCTGGACCCTCCCTGGGACTTCTAGGCCTTCGGTCACTCAACATGCACCTTCAACACAGCCGTGCCTCTTATCCTCGTCAGACCCCAAGCCACATGTCTCATGTCGTGGGTCAGCCTCAGTCCTCAAGGTGACCCACCAACCCCACGCCACAGATGAGAAAGCTGAGGTTCCAGCTCAGAAACATGCACTCGTAATAGGCTAAGGGACTCTGAAGCTTCCTAGTCTGAGCCCACAGGCCATGCCCATGGCTGACACAATTGCCTGCTCAGGTGCCCACGCTGGGCTCCTGCCACTGCATTCAGGAGGTTCTCAAACATTATTTTGGGGATTCATCCAAGTTGATGAGTACAGTGGGAATCATTCATTCTCACTGTTGCATAGCATTCCACCATGAATTATCAAGCCTACATCCTGGTCAGGGACAGAGAATTATGCTCAAGGATTGATATTTGGATTGTGTGTGTGTGTGTGTGTGTGTGTGTGTGTGGTACTGAGGATTGACCCCAAGGCCTTTGCACTGAGCTGCATTTCCAGTCTTTTAAACTTTCTTTTTAATTTTTTGAGACAAGCTCTTGCTAAGTTGCCTAACCGGGGCTTGAACTTATGATCCTCCTCAGCCTCCTGGAGTGCTAGGCTTGGAGACGTGCCCCACCACACCAGCTTAGGGGTTGTTTTTTAAATAATCCTTTGTGTTTAGAAATGCACAAACCCAGAAGCCAGGGCTGTCATTTTAGGAAGACAGGGGAGCAGAGGAAGCCATGGGGAGCTGATTCTTAGGGGGAGCCCTATGCATTAGTGTGTCCCTCACCTTGTGGACACCTCATGTAAGGTCTTTTGGTCACGTCACATGTCACATAATAAACACATCTTTGAAAAGTGCCAAGTCATACCTTCTCAGTGTGTGCCTCCCTCACTTGGCTTGGAGCCTGCAGTGGCCCTTGAGACTGAAGAAAGGGGAGTAGCTGAGCACAGCTCTGGAGCCCACTGCCTGCCATCAAATCCCAGGTCCACACTGAGCACCTGGATCTCCTTGGGTGGCCCAACTCAAAGCTGGGCTGACAGCAGGGCCACCGGCTGTGAGCAGCAAGCAGGTTTACCCAGTGCCGGGCAAGGACAGTCCTCAGACAACCTGAGCTGGCCTGGCGAGGGCCAAGAAGGCTGTTAGAGGTCAGAGGGCCACGGGGTTTCATGCATCAGCTATTGGGAATGCTTTCTAGTAATAAGGTGCACAGGGTGAGGTGACAACCTGTCCCCCAGCCCCCAAGCACACCTCTGCCTCCCCGAAGCCCCATACATGCTGAGCCCTGTCCCTGCAGTGTCCCCTCCTCCAACCCGAGCCCCAGCCACACACTCTCCTCTGGCTAAGACAGTTTGAGGGGCAAGGCAATGCCCTGTGCCCAGCACAAGCAGGAGAAGCTGGAACCAGAGAAAAGCCAGCAGAGCTCAGTGTTCTGAGGCAGAATAGCCAGGTGTGGGCGGAGCTACGCAGTGGCCTGGAGGTGGAGGGAGGCACTGGGGCAGGTGGCTGTGTGACCCTATATAGCCGAGAGTCAGGAGGGCACCAAGCAGGCTTGGATCTGTCCCTGGCTCCCTAGAGTCACCCAGTACAGAGCACAAGCCTGCCCACCTTGATCCAGTAGAAGGGCAAAGCCCTGAAAACTTCCCCACCTAAGCCCGAGTTTCTCCTTGCCCATCACCCAAACCCTCACCTACACAAAGTCCCATCCCAGCCCCAGGCCTGTGTGGCCCTGACGCTTAGCTGGGCACTCACATGGACATGTTCTGGAAAGCGGTGCTGTTCTCCGAGCCGTGGGAGACAGAGATCACATAAGGTCCATACACTGAGCTGTTGACAGCAAGGAGAAGCAGCACCAGCAGGGCTGGGACCCCTGAAGGAAGGAGAGAGAGAGGGTCAGGAGGCTGCAGTGAGGACGTGGCCCTGCTCCCCGTGCCCACTGACCCAGAATGCAGCTGGGCAGAGGAGGGGAGAAACTGTGCTGGGCTCTGGTCCTCACAGGAAATCCAGCTTCAGAGCAATGAGCCGGCAGTCTTGGAGGAGGCCCTTCTCCAAAGTGACATTAGGGACAGTTCTAGGACAGAATGAGAATAGCAGTAAGGGTGTTGAGAGCAATGAGAAAGAGGGCTTGAGACCTGCTGTGGACACAGAAACAGGAGAGAAGGGGGAGTGACAGGGTGAAGAGAGACAGTGGTGACAGCGGGGACGGAGATGGCGGCCGTGATGGGGGTGGTGGATGGGGACAGGGAAAGTGGGATGGTGGGAACGAAGGTGGGACGGTGGAGACGATGGTGGGGTGATGGTGGTGGTGCCAGAGGCGGAGGACATGGAGTTGGTGGTGTAATGTTGTAGGAGGAGGAGGGGAGGGTGAAGGTGGCAGCAGTAGTAGAGTTACTAACATGAAAGCAGTGGTGAGTGTGACAGGGCTGACGGCTGGTGGCCACAGAAGGGTCACTCTGATGAGGAAGGCAGAACGAGGGGCCCACAGCCTGCCCCCCAGGGCCTCGGGAAGGAAGAGGGGGAAACATTGCTCACCCCAGCCCAGTGCACAGAGCTTGAGCACGTAGCGGTGGATGTAGATGTTGTAGACTCGGCCCAGGAGAAGGTAGAGGTTGAAGCCCTCGATGGCCATCCAGGTGAGGCAGCTGAGCAGGGCGTAGTGCAAGAGGGCAGCCAGCACTGTGCACGTGGCCCTGGGCCCAGTGGGCACAGTCAGCGTGGCACTCAGAAGGAAGATGACATTCAGCAGCAGCACAGAAGCATGCAGGTTCACATGGATGCGCGTCACAGAGTCACTCTGTTTCCTGCGGTAGGGAGCACAGTCCTCTATGGCCTGGGGACACCCCCCAGGCCGTGCCCACCCCCACTCCCACCCCTGAGCGCACAGATGCACAGTGACGGACACACTGAGGTTGATAGCGCAAGGACCTAACAAGTCACCCGCCAGGCTGGCCTCTGCCTCCGACTCCCACCTGCCCTGAAGACCAGGTGGAAAGGAGGGTGTGGAGGAGCCAGGTGCCCAGGCAGGAAGTACCTGGCATGAAGATGCAGCAGCATGGTGAGCAGCGAGGCCACGATGGAGACACTGCAGCCCACGAGTGAGATGTACTCGAGAGGCACTAGCAGCTCTACAGGGACCGGGGCCGGCGACAGTTGCTGTGGGAGGGAAAGGGGGCTGCAGTCCTGAAGTGCGGAAGTGCCCTCCCAGGACCCACTAGGGGGACCAGCCAGGCTGCAGCTCCAAGTCCCCTTACCCACAAACCAGCCCAGTCCTGGCCTGATCCAGGCTATGGCAGGCACAGCGATTTCTGTCTACCCCTGAGCTTCCACTTGCCTTTCCTCTACAAAATCCCCCTAGCTCATGCTCTGCACAGTGGTAAGGGGCCACCGCTTCTCCCACTGTGTGTGGACAGGAACATATCAGAGCCTTTCCTCCTCCTGCCCGCAGTGACTGGCCCAAGAGATGAGTGTATCCCACTCGTGAGCCCAGGCTCTTTGACCACCGGCCACACAGCTAGCAAGGCATGAACCTGGAACTGCTAAGAACCCTATGTCCGTCCCAAGGGGAAAGCCTGCCTGAGGAACAGGTCAGCAGGGGCAGTCACAGTGGAGAGAAAGAGTCCTGTCTTTGTAATATTCAGCACCTGGATCAAGCCTTACCTGAACCATAACAAACCTTTTCAGTACATGAGCTCAAAAGTCCGTGTATAGGTAGCTCAAGCCCCTTCAAATTGGATTTTCTGTCCCTTATGGCAGCTTTTGCCTTGCTTTTCTGCCAAAGACCCAGGCCCTCTGCAGCCCACTCCCCCTCCACTGGCTGGGAGCACATACCATGAGCACAGCGAAGTAGGTGAGGTGATTACAGCGGCAGAGCACCTGGGAAGGGGAGGGCTGCTCTGTGCGGCAGCCCTCGGGGCTCCAGGCTCCCCAGAAGTGCTTGCTGGCTCCCTTCTTCCAGAAGACACAGGTCAATGTGTAGCCTTTCTGAGAGGAAAAGTGGCGTCAGTTCCAGAAATGCAGAAAGGAGACCACAGATCGGGGCCTAGGAGTCCTAGGGGCAAAGGAGACCCGGTGCACCCTTGCCAGCACTTTGAGGGCACTGGCTGCATGTGACAGTCCCAGATCGGCTCCACCTCTACCATGGGCTCTTAAAAGTAACCTGGGCAAGTCACCACGCTTCGCCAAGCATCAGTTTATTCATCTGGACAATGGGATCATTCACACCGAAGCTGATGGGAAATTGGAAGGGGATGGGCACTGTGAGGGCTCAGTTCTGGCCTGGCACACGGCAGGTGCTCCACAGCCAGCTGTCCCTCTCCCTCCTCCCCATCTGCCAGACCCAGGCCCATGGGGAACAGGGTAGCTCCTCCATGGCCAGGCCAGATGGGGGGGGTTGGGGAGCTGGCGGCGCTTCAGGACACCTGAGGTGGAGACGAGGGTCGGGGAGCTGGGCCCCTGAAGGCATATCCATCCACGCACATTTGCTTCGGGTGGGAGGAATGGCCGCAGGCAGGCTGAGGCGGGAGGATCGCAAGTTCAAATCCAATCTGGGCAAATTAGTGAGACTTTGCCTCAAAATACAAAATTTTTTAAAGGAGGGAGCTCAGGGTGAAACTCAGGGCAAAGGCCCTAGGTGCAACCCCCAGCCAAAAAAAAAATAGAACCCAGAGTCATCCTGATGAGGCTGGAGGGTGGATGGGGCACAGTAGTGCCCGGACTTCCCAGGGATGTCAGAAACTACTGCTGAGCGAGAGAGGAAGCCCCTGGATCCAGCCATGCCTGCAGGCGGGCACCCCTGGACCTTTCCGTGATTGTGACACATTTCTCTTTTGTGCATACGCGGCTCAAGATGGTTTTCTATCCCTAGCAACTAAAAGAATCCTGATAAACAAAAAGAACTTTTCTCATTTCTTGGGTAGGACTTTCCAACCTGTGACGGATTTAGAACAGTCTGTTTCCAAGCAGCTTTGAGTCAATCCAATTTGGACACTGAGCGGACACACAGAGTCAAACCAGCGTTCAACAGGAAAGTAGCAGAGGGTGGGGTGGGAGTGGGGAGGGACATCACCAGGCTGCCATTGTGCCAGAAGCTGATGCTGACGGGCTCCTTGAGGTTGGTCACACGTCTGCGGTCCAGCTGGGCTCCCAGGATATAGTTATTGAGTAGGGATGAGTGGTTTTCATTCTGGAAGGGTGAGCGGAGGGGCCACGGAGGCCTTACTGGGCAGGGCCTTGCTCCCAGCCCCTGGCCCCTTGCTGCCCTTCTGAGTCCCAGGGGCCCCAGCCCGCAGCCGGCAGCTCCTCCCTCCGCCGCACCCCTTCCCATCAGGCTCTGCAGTCCGGCCTCATTCCCGCATCTCCTCCAGCAAGCCCAGGGGGCTTTCCTCACAAGCCCTCCTGGATGGTCCCTTGGGATGCACCACCTGCCCTGACTCGGTCACACTTTGTGTCTCCAGGTTACATTAACTTGGGCTGGTATTAACTCTCCAAGGTCCTGGGCTCAATGTAGAGACAAAAGTTCTCCAAAGACGGGACCTGGTGCCTTCCTGCCTGCCCGGGGACCTACACACTAGGTTTCATCTGTGGGGTTGCAATCGCACCTCCTTAAGGCTGGCAGGGAAACTGAGGCCGCGCTCGGGTGGCACAAAGGGCTGGTCCCACCCGGTGACCAGGCAGTGGCACAGACGCCTGCACCCCTCCTCAGCCTCCCCTCCTCCACCATCTCTGTCCCCCACCCCCGGCTGACCTGGAAAAACGAGCTGGTGGAGAAATAGATGCAGATGAGCCGCAGCTCCGGGGGCCGGGATGGGGTGGCGCAGGCGGCCCGGGTCAGCTCTGCGGGTAAGTGCATGGCGTGCGAGGCCCGGGCCTGCAGGGGTCACAGGCAGGCTGAGCCGGGTCCTTGGCCTGCAGACCCACGCCCATGCCTTCAGTACCCCAGTCCCAAGAGACTTTCTCGCCTTTGCTCGGCAGTTCCTCCCGCCTGCAAAGCCTCCCCAGGCTTTCCACCGTATGGTCCCAGGCCTTAAATTTGGCAGGCACCTGGGGCCCTGACAAGGGAGCCATCTCTGCACCCCACAGCCTGAACACACCAGGTGTCCAGAGTCTGAACCCCCAGAGACCTGCTCTCCATCTGCCTCCAGGCAAAGGCACAAAGAAGTAGTCCCAGAGGGCCCACTCCAAAACTCCTGTGAGTTGGTTTACCCGGGAGGCAGCCTGGCCTGGAAGGAGAAGGCTTGAGAGGGGTCTGGACAGGAAGGCTGTGACCACAAGCCACCCCACTGCGGGCCTTGGGCCAGAGGCTGTGGCTACCCGGTTCCCTGGCCTCGGACCTGCGGGACCTGCTCCATCGTGGCGCTGCTCAAGGACAGCCCCGCGAAGTCACAACCCAGCTTGAAGACCATGGACTGGATGGTATCCGTGTGCAAAACCAGCTTGTCTTCAGGGAAGCTGGTGTTGAGCAGCATCTGCTCCAGGCCTTGGACTTGCCTGCAGCCAGACACAGGGCCAGAGGCAGCGTCAGGGAAGAGGGGGCAGGAGGAAGCTCCCGCACCCTGACAGGACAAGGTGTCCCCCCACTCCCACCTCTGGACGTGTGCGCACTGAGTGTCCTGGTCACACTCTGGCCGCTCCCCACCCTCCCAGTTGGCTCTATGCCAAGTCACAGCTTGCTGTCACCTCCTTTAGAAAGCCTTCCCTCACACTTTGGGGGAAGGGCTCTGGTGCTCCCCAGTGGCCTTCCAGTCACCCACACTGGCCTCTCCCCAGAGCTGTACGTTTGGGCCCCAGACACTGGAGAGTCCACCCAAAGTCTCAGAGCCCCCCTCCTGGAAACTGCACAGAGACCCACTCAGGTTTCCTGACATCCTAGTTCAGGGGTCTCACTCTATGCTCCAGGAAGGCAGTGGCATAGCTATCTCACACGCAGTAGGCACTCAATAAGCACACGCACATAATAGGGATGTAATAAATGCATGCTGAATATATGCATAGTTTATAGTTTTTATGTTTTCCTGAAGTACTGGGGATGAGCCCAGGAATACATTACTGATGAACTGCATACCCAGCTCTTTTTATTTTGAGACAGGGTCTCACCAAGTTGCCCAGGCTGGACTCAAATTTATGATCCTCCTGCCTCAGCCTCCCAGAGTGCTGGGACTAAAGGCCTGTGCCATCACACTCAGTGTTGTCCATGGTTAAGAGTCTCTACTGGACCGGACTTGGCCCCTTGTGCAAGGAGGGCAGGACGGAGGAGAGGTTTGGCTGCCTGCTAGCAGGGACAGGGCCAACTCACTCAGCCCGGGAAGGCTGTTTCCGGCCTTTTGGGGGCTGCTCCATGCTCCTCATCCAGTACTGGAGATCTTCCGGGGTCACTGTGAGAAGAAAGACTCAGAACCTCGCCCTTGGCTGCATTCTCAGCCCCGCTGGCCCCGCAGCACCCAGGCCTGCCATCCCTTCCATCTCCAGCCTGAGACTACTTGTTCCGCTACACTGCTGTCCGCAGGGGCCTACGTGACCGCCTTCTATCTCCCCTGCCTGAGAACTCTGTCTTTCACACCCCAGCCGTGGCAAGCCCTGGGACAGGAGATGTCTTACCTGCTGTTGCACCCTGGAGGAGGCACAGGCAGAAGAAAAGGGCCCTGCCGCGATCCATGCCCTGGGCCGGGTCTGCTCCAGGAGCTGGCTAGAAAAGGTGACGCCTGCCTGAGAAAAGGTGATGCTGTCGTCATCATGGTCAAAGCCACCCTGGACATCCAGGGACCTGGCATGCCCATGCAGTGGGACATGACGCTTCCTGTTGAATCTTCAGATGAGGAAACGGAGGCTCTGAGGGCACAGGATCTTGCTCTGCCTGAAGCCCAGTACCACAACTCCATGACTTCTGATCATAGAGTAGCACTGCTGTTAGCCACCTGAGCTAAGACACTCCCCAAAAACGGTCTCCTTGGGGGAACCCTCTGGACTCCAGCCTCACCCAGAGGGAAACTGCCAGAAGCAAACAACACATCATCTCACCTCTCCCGGTTATTTTTATACCATGTATAAAAATCGACCCCTCTCTGCCCTCATTGTCCTCAATTTTAAGATAAACAACTAAGCTTCTACTCAAACAGCAACTTTATGTCTTGAAATGCCACCAAAATGTGAGTGAATGAATAAAACGGGCCCGAAGCTACAAAGATGAAATTCCAGGAACAAAGACAACAGCAGCAGTTAGAGACAACAACAGCTGCGGAGGCTGCGATGCAGGTGGCCGCCTGCTGAAGCGTTCCTTGGATTAAAAAGTTGAACCTACGTCCCTGCAGTGGGGAGAAGTCGTGGGAGGAGGGGGGACAGGAGAAGCCAGTCAGTTCGAGCCTCATGACCTGGGAAGCACCTGAGAGCTGGAGGCACCAGGAACCTCTGAAGTGGGGATGAAGGATGGGGCTAAACCAGGGAGGTGTTGACGCCATGACTAAGCTTAGTCCCCAAGTTCCCCCGCCACCTGGCATGCCTGGAAACTTTCCTTTCCACCCTGCCATTCCCAAACCTACTCCAACACAACGTTCACTGCTTGGAAATGACACGCCATGGAGAACTGCAGAACAGGAAGGATTTAAGCCAGATCTCCTCCCCTTCTTTCCCCACTCAGCTTCCAGAAAACTGCAGAAGCAGGAGAAAATCATTTTCTGAAGAACTGAGCCTTCCAAGGAAACTATTATTGTGGTTTGGATCTGGAGTGTCCCCCAAATGCCTCATGCACCTATGGATGCTGTGTCTTGTTGGGAGGTAAGGCCTGGCTAGAAGGGGCGGATGCTTGGGGCTTGACCTGGAGGGGTGTGTGCTAATTATGCCCTTCCTCTCGGACTTGGCTCTGTTCTTCCACGCCATGAAGAGCTCTCTTGCTGTGCCCCCACCATTCCTGGCCACGTGTGAATGGATGTAACTTTCTGAAACTGAGCTAAAAATAAATCTTTACGCTTTTAAGTTGGGAGTTTCAGGTATTCTGTCCCAGCAACAAGAAAGTAACTAAGAAACTGGTATCAGAAAAGTGGGATTGTTGCTGTGACTTTACTTGACCTTGCAGTCTGGAAGCCTTTGGGACTGGCTTGAGGAGGAGCTTGGAAAGGTTTGAGGACGCCAGCTGGAGAAGCCTTGGAGTCCTCTGAACTGAGCCTGATGAGAGATTCTGGTTGGAGCTCAGAACACAAGAATGCTAATAGAAGTGTGGATCGGAAAGCCCAGGCTCAAGAGGTTTCAGATGGGAAAGAGAACTGTATGAGCAAGAGGTCTAAAACTCATGTGTGCTACTCTCTGGCAGAAAGTTTGTCAGACTTTTGTCCTTGTCCAGAAACTTTGCTTAAAACTGAGATTAAGGGCAGTAGACTATTTGATCTGTGGAGGAAATCTCAAAGCAGCCCAATGTTCAGGCTGTCACATGGTTACCGTTTGCAACTTTTATACAACTCTATAGCAAAGGGTAGGAAAAAAATGGCAGAGAAAAATGACATTAAAAAAAAAGTTTGCTGTTTTGTCAAATTGAAAGTGCTCACACCGCCCAGGCAGATGAGCACGGGGAAGTTAAAGAGATTCCAGCAAAAAGAAGCCAAGTATTTATAAGCAGGGCTATAGAAAAGATGCCCAGGGAGTGCCTTAAAAGTCAACAAGTCTCCACCCTTCACCAATTCAAAGGTGGAGAGGTGAAAGACTTTGCTCTGAGGAGTGTACCTCAGTGCCAAAGAGAAAAAAGGTCTTCCAGAGTCCAGTCACCTAGAGCTCAACCATCCAAGAGCTCAAAAGCTTCCAGAGTGTTTGTTCAAAGTGTTCAGGCTCCAGCTCAAGCCAATGGCAAACCCTGGCAACATCCATGTGATCCTGGCTTTAAGAGTGAGGCCTAAGGTGCAGTGGAGACCCCCAAAATTTGGAGATTCCAGGAGCATGAATCATTTCCTGAGGAAGGCTGAAGGGTGTGGTTGGGACCATCCCCATGGAGAGAAGACAGAGGTTGTACTCCATGGCAAAGATGTCGGGGCAAGCCCTGCGGAGTTCACATCTTGCTGCCAACATATTTCACACCAGGTGCTGGACTTGGAGTGACAGGATTTCACCCTTGCCCTTCTGGGTTTAGAACTTGTTTTGATCCAATTGCCTTTGACCTGGAGTGTCTCCCAAAAGCCTCAGGTACGTATGGATATTACCTACTGTTAGGAGGTGGGACCTGGCTAGAAGGGGCGGATGCTTGGGGATTGACCTGGAGAAATGTGTGCTGATTCTGCCCTTCCTCTCAGACTTGGCTCCGTTCTGTCATGCCATGAAGAGCTCTCTAGCTGCATCCCGGCCGTGTGTGTCCACCATTCCTGGCCACCTATGAATGGGCTGTGAAAACTGTGCGCTAAAATAAATTTCTTCCCTTAAGCTGTGGATGTGGATTATTGTGTCCCAACAACAAGAAGGTAACTAAAACAATTATCCTATAGCTACCAATATTTTGATGTTCCCTGATGAAATAGCCAAGACTTACTTATAGGAAAGTTTCATCAGTCACCAAGCCCAGCCAAGCAACTGAGTTTTTAGTGCTCCACTCTTAAAGACAAATGATATACCAAGGATTTAAATAAGGACCTTTTCTTAGGAAGCTGCTAAAGGTTGTGCTCCAATAAACTGAGGAAGCAAATCGTAAAAGAAAGCACAGTGGACAGGAATCCTTATCACAGGAGAGGGGACGTTATCCCCAGAAGATGAGTGACAAGAAGGCCCAGGTTGATGGTTGAAGAGGAAAACTTGGGAATATTCTGTCTAGAAAGAAGCAGGGGAAAATAAGGTTCCAGAAGGGACACATTGAAGGGGGGGGGGGGGGAAGGGAGGAAGAAAGGGAGAACATGTAGCCTACTTGACAGGTTGGAGGATGTGGAAAAATTGAGACATGTTTTTACCAAGGTGTGCAAATGAAAAACAAAAGCAAGCAGCTAATTTTTCAAAAACCAAGTTGTTCAAGAAAGAACATGTAGTATTACTACACAATTTAGTTTCTTAGAGAATAAAATTTATATGGCTATAATAGAAACAGAACAAAAAATGTATTTTAATTATACATAAAAATGCACAAAAATGATTTTTACTACCATGTAGAGCATAGAGAGCCATAAGAGAACACCACTCCATCAGGATGACAGAAAAACCCAGAAGATGTACAAAATCCATTTCTGAGTGTGTTGGAGAGCTGAGATCCAAGGTGACTAGCGAAGTGATTTCTAACGGGAATTAGAGCACAATGCCATTGATTGCTAAAACACGTGAATTGTTTTTCTTTTGACTGAGCTTGAAGGAAGGTATGACTGCCACAAAAACAGATCAGAAGCAAATGACTGCTATCTCAATAAATTCTTAGTGGCCAGAGTGGTAGCTTAGCATTCCTGGGAGTCCACCCCTCCTCGTCAATTTCTTCCCACAGTCATCCCCTGGGAGCTCATGAGAATGACTGGAGAGAAGCAGGACCTGGGGGAGGCCCCAGAGCACCATGGGCATGCAGGTCCTGCCAAGAGTGGAGGCTGGGGAAGGAGGACTTAGGGAAAACTACCTGTGCTCTAGCTGCAGAGAGGTACCTGCACCCTGGCCCTGCCCTGACCACCACCCTCTGGCCTGCTGCTGGGCAAATGTCTACCACGCCTGGTGGAGGTGAACTAAACCCCACATCTCTACCCTGCACTGATACTAAGCAAAAACTACTCAGCACTGGAGAGAAGCCAGAAATCCTCTAGTGCCCAGGATTCTGATGCCTAGAAAGCAGAGGGAGCAGCAGCTTCACCTCTTCTCCTCCACCCACGGCCGGCGGCACTGGAGGAATCTTACTCACACTCAAGATCCCTCCATGAGTAAGGCAGGGTTTGTTGCTCATGGGAAGGAGGGAGAGGAAGACAGCCTGCAGTCTAATACTTGCACTGAGTAGGAGGTAGAGCTTATAGAAAACTGCAGAGAAACAGGAACAAAGCCCACCTCCTGGGGTTCAAGGTCAAGACTGTCTAAGATTGAAATTAGAGCAAGAAAACTAATAATCCAGCCTCTGTACCACAAATCTTGTGCCAAGTAAAGAGGAACAGCCGAGTAGAACCCAAAGGGGGATGCCTTTCGTGTCTTTTGCAAGCAAAGTGAAGCTACAAATACTGGCGAAATCTGCATGGGACTTACGGCATCATGCCAAGCACAAAGTAGTGGCAGGAATCTGAAGCTGATGGTGCACAGAAGGTAGCAATAGTAGTAACGAAACTTAATCCCAAATCAATTACTGGCCGGATTGACTCAGTGCCCTACAGTAATGCCAGGAAAAAGAAAACCACCCATTTTGCTAGGGGCAATAGTCCATGCTTGTAACTCCTGCTACTTCGAAGACCAAGGCAGGAGAACTGCAAGTTCAAGGCCAGCCTGAGGAACTTACTGTGACCTTGTCTCAATTTAAAAAAAAAAAAAATCCTGGGGATGTGGCTCACTGTAAGGCCCTTGTGATGGAAAAATGCGACAAACAAAATTCACCTCAAGTATTTTTCTGTGTACATATTTCTAGGGTAGAAAAACCTTTGTAGTGGAGTTGCTGTCCCTTTGTCCTCCCTTCACTGACCTTGGCTGGAATTCTGTAACCAGTAGTCTCTGCTCCAGCACTTGTTTGGTTATCTTAATGTTTGTATAAGTTTATAGGTGGAAGAGTCTCAAATCTTACCTTCCCATGTGCATCAAGTTCAAATTTATGCCAAGGGCTGGAGGAATGGCTCAGTACTTAAAGTGCTTGCCTAGCAAGCGCTAAGTCAAGCACTAAGTACCAGAGTTCAATTCTCCAGCACCATATAAACTGGGCATGGTGGTGCACACCTGTAATCCCAGCACTTGGGAGGTTGAGGCACGAGGATTGTGGTGAGTCCAAGGCCAGCCTGGGCTCCATAGTGAGTTCAGGACCAGCGTGGGCTACAGAGTGAGACACTGTCTCAAAAAAAAAAAAAAAAAAGAAAGAAAAAGAAAAAGAGAAAAGAAAAGGAAAGGAAAGAAAAGAAAAATGTGTGCCAACCAATCACTAAATACCTGCATTGTTGTCTGTTAACCACCCCTGAAAACCCTATAAAGTTAGAGCAACCCTGAGCTCAGGGCCCAGGACTTTTAGCATCAGCTTCCGGAGTCTGCATGGGTAATATAAGACCCTCCTTTTTTTGTACACAAGAGCAGTATCTGTTGTGTCTTTTGGTCCAATTTCTACAACAAGCTGGGTTCAATCCCCAGTACCAAAAAGAGAGAGAAAGGAAGAGAAAGAAAAGAAATAATAGAGAAAGAAAGCTATTTATAGAAATTAATAACACTACCGCACCTACTACTGTTAAACAAAATGCCTAGCAAGTCAAAGGCAATCAAAGATTATAAGACGCATAAAGTGAAGTCAAGAAAAGACCCATGTTTGGAGATGTAACCCAGTTGTAGAGTGCTAGTGTAGCATGCTCAGACTCCTGGTGCAATGCCCAGCACCTCCAACAGCACACCTGTAATCCTGGCACTCGCAAGGCTAAGGCAACAGGATTACCTTGGGTTTGAGGCCAGCTAGGGCTACATAGTGAGTTCAGGACTAGCCTGAGCTACAGAGCAACACCTTGTCTCAGAGAAAAAGAAAGAAAGAAACAAAGAAAGACAGAGAGAGACAGAGAGAGAGAGAAAGAAAGAGAAACCAAAAGGCCCCATTGTTGAGACATAAAAGAAGCCAGATGAAAGAATCAGACTTGCTGACTTGGTGGAACATACCTACAGTCCCAGCTATCTGAGAGGCTGAGGAGGGCCAATCATTTGAGCTTAACCTGGGCAATGTTGTGTCACCCCATCTCAAACAAGCAGAATGAATCAGAATGAAACAGAAAGATGTCTAACAAAGTGTTTCAGCTGGGAGAATTTGTATTATTCTATTTTGAATTCACTGAATCTTCAGTATGCTGTCTGAGTTGCTGATAAGCCCATTGCAAGGCTCAGCCCTGACACTGCACCCTTCTACCTAACTATATGTAATAGTTTCCACTGCTTTCCTACAGTCTTCCCTTGCTCTTGGAAGCACATGTTTCCTCTTCAGTCTCCAACATATCCGTCATTGTTATCTTCAAGTTTCTGTCTCATAGTTTCAACAGTTTGGTCGAAATTCTCCCAGCTGAAACACTTTGTTAGACATTTTTTCTGTTGCTAAAACAAAACACCGGAGATAATTATTTACAAAAAGAAGGGTTATTCTGGCTCACAGTTTTAGAAGTTTTACCCTATAACCAATGGTGCCATTGCTTTGGGCCTGTGGCTAAATAGCATGCCATGGTGGGAGAATGGGTTGGAGCAAAACTGTCTGCATCCTGTACCAGTGAATAAAGGAAAAAGAAAGAAGGAGGAAGAGACTTGTTCCCATAAACCCCTCAGAAACATACCCTCACTGACTTAAGGAGCTCCCTACAAGAGTCCATCTTTTAGAGGTTCCACCACTTCCTAATAACACGATCTTGGGGAACAAATCTTCCACAGATGGGCCTTTGGGGGAAATTCAATGTCCAAACTATAGCAAACACAAAGCAAAAGAGTGAAAATTGCAACTAACAGAACCCCAAAGAAATATGAGACACATATTTCTATGGCTATGGAAAAAGTATCTAATACACATGTAATTGGAATCACAGATGGAGGAAACAAAGCAAAAAGGAATAAACAGAAAGCAGAGAGCCAAGAAGCTCTGCAAAACCCAGCGGGATAAATGCAAAAGAAAAAGCACCCAGACGCGTCTTAGTCAAACAGCTGCACAACCAGAGAGAAAATCCTGAGGGCAGTCAGAAAACAAGATCCCTGAACACACAGCCAGGCGTGGGGCACTGACTGACCTGTAATCCTAGTACTTTGGGAGGCTAAGGCAGAAGGATCACAAGTTCAAGCTTGGCTTAGGCAAGTTAGTGACTTAGTAAGGCCTTGTTTCAAAATTTAAAAAAGCTCAGTGTCAGGGCAACTGGGTTCAGTTCCCAGTATGAAGAAGAAGAAGGAGGAAGAGGAGGAGGAGGAAGAATGAATAGAGGAGAAGGACAATGAGGAGGAAGAAGAGGGGGAGGGGCAGAGGAAGAAGACTCATTGAATACAAAAGACAAAAGATAAGAACTAGGAAAAACTTCTCATTAAGAACTTGCAAGCCAGAAGATAATGCAGCCAGATTGTTGAAGAAAAATCTGTCAACCTTAAATGTATGCCCAGTGAAAATATCTTTCAAAAATGAAGATAAAATAAGGAGTTTTTCAGATGAGAAAAAATGTAGAGAATTCATTGCCAGCGGACTGGCACTAAAAGAAACACAAACCTAAGTTCTTAGGGCAGAAGAAAACTCACACCAGATGGAATTTTGGACCCACACAAAGAAGTGAAAAGTATTACATTTGGGTTTTTTTAAATGTTAAGTGTGAAATGAAATTCCTTGATTTTAATATTTGTGTTATGTACAAATAGTAGCAATGTATTGTGGGGAATCACAATAATGTGGAAGTAAAAATGTACCACAAAAATAGCACCAAGGGTAAAAAGTTGAAAATGGAAGTATTGAGCTGTAAAATTTTTGTGTTGTATTTTTTTAAGTGTTATAGTGTTATTTGGAGGTCAGTTCTAGGAAGTTGAATATGTATATTGTAAACCCCAGAGCAACCATTAAAAGATGACGGCAATAAAATATAACTAATCAGACAATAGTAGAGATAAAAGAAAAGTAAATCATTTAAAAATACTCAGCCCAAAATAAGGCAGGACAAGAGGAAAAAAGAACAGATGGGATAAGAAGAAAATGAATAGCAAGATGGTAGATTTATACCCAATCACATAGACAATTACATTAAATATAAATGGACCAAATGCTCCAATGAAGGCAGATTGTCAGATTGGATTAGAAAAGCCAGACCTAACTATACACTGTCTACAAGAAACACACACTAAATCTTTACCAGACACTATTCCAAAATAGAATTAATCGTTATTATATATTTAATTTTTTTCAAAAAACTTAATACCAAAGATCAAGTAATCCAATCAATCAACAAGTGGGCAAAGGAAATGAACAGATACTTCTCAAAAGAGAAAGTACACATAGCTAATAATTATATGAAAAATTATTCAACCTCTTTAGCCACTAGGGAAGTAGAATTCAAAATTACATTGAATTTCCATCTCACCCCAACCTGAATGGCTACCATCAAGAACAAAAAAATAATAAATGTTGGTAAGGATTTGGGGAAAAAATTAATTCTACACTACGGATGGGAATGTAAATTAGTAGAGCTATTCTGGAAATTAGTATGAACATTTTTCAAAAAACTAAAAACAGGACTACCATGTAATCTGGGTATATGGTGCCTTGATACACACTCGGAGGAAATAGTCACTATCGACACACTTGCAGTCATGCATGCTGCAGCACAGTCATTATAGACAACCTCTGGAGTCAGCCCAGCTACCCATCAGCAGACTGATGGGTAAGGAATAACAACATATTATTATTACATATATGGGTGTACATTTCAGCCATAAGGAAGAATGATAATCCCAGAGACTGAGGCAAAAGGATCACAAGACCAAGCCCAGCCTGGGCAACTCAGCAATTTAGTAAGACTCTGTTTTAAAATTTTTTAAAAAAAGGTTTTTTTTTTTTTTTTTTTTTTTTTTTTTTTGAGACAGGGTCTCACTCTGTAGCCCAGGTTGGCCCTGAACTCACTATGGAGCCCAGGCTGGCCTCAGACTCATGGCAATCCACCTGCTTCCACCTCTCAAGTGTTGGCATTACAGGCATGTGCAACCACGCTCAGCTTAAGTGGTGCTGGGGAATTGAACTTGGGTACTGAGCACTTGACTTAGTGTTTTAACTGCCAAGCTGTTCCTCCAGCTCCCCAAAATTAAAAATTTTAAAAAGTCCAGGGATGTAGATCAGGGTGAATACCCTGGGTTCCATCCTCAATAGCAAAGGGAGGGATTGGAGAGGGGAAGAGGAGTGAAATCATGTCATCTCCAGAAAAAACAGATGGAACTGGAGACTGTTATGTTAAGCAAAATAAGTCAGACTCAGAAAGACAAACCTTACAT
Source organism: Ctenodactylus gundi (assembly GCA_004027205.1). NCBI lineage: Eukaryota > Metazoa > Chordata > Mammalia > Rodentia > Ctenodactylidae > Ctenodactylus > Ctenodactylus gundi. Next base: position 224,975 of record PVKB01002465.1, read on the forward strand.
GTTTTCTCTTGTATGTGGAATCCAAATCAAAAAGAGAAAAGATGGGAAAGTAGAAGGTAGCTGATCAGAGAAGACGACGGGGCAGGGGAGGGCAAGGGACGAGGGAGTGTCATGGGGGTGCATACAGGATCAAAGCATATGATATGTATGTACAAAAATGCCACAAAACCATTATTCCACATAATTAATATGCACTAATGCTAAAAGAAGCTAGGCTTGTGGTATATGCCTGTCATCCCAGCCCTCTGGGTGGCTGAGGCAGGAAGGTAAACTCAAGCCCAGTAGGAGCAGCTTAGAGACGTAGTGCAACTCTGTTTCAAAATAAAAAACAAAAAATGAAATGGAGATGGAGCTCTTCAATCCACAGTACCCCTCCCCCAAGACAGACAGACAGATGGACAGATAGAATATAAACACACCAATAAATTAAATGTAAAATGACAGGGAAAGGATATACTAATCATGAGATATGACTGATAGATTAACCCCGCCCCAAGGGCTGAAGGAATGGCTCGGTAGTTAAAGCACTTGCCTAGCAAGTGCTAAGTCAAGCGCTAAGTACCCAAGTTCGATTCTCCAGCACCACATAAACGGGGCATGGTGGCGCACGACTGTAATCCTAGCACTCAGAGGCTGAGGCAGGAGGATTGCTGTGAGTCCAAGGCCAACATGGGCTCCATAGTGAGTTCAGGACCAGTCTTGGCTGCAGAGTGAGACCCTGCCTCAAAACAAAACTCCAGAAATATTATTGGCAATAAAAATTTAAATAAAACTAACAGGATAAATTTTTTAAGAAATATTAATGTGTATATTTCTAATAACAGAGTTTCAAAATACAAAGCAAAAACTGATAGGACTATAAAGCTCAGCAGACAAATCAACAATTATAATTTCAAAGCACAATAGTCCTCCCTCTGTAACTGACAGAACAAGTAGACAAAAGTTGGAAACAGAAAAAATGAACAATACTACCAATCAATCTGAGGTACTAAATTATACAAAGTACAATTCCATACATTATACAGAAATTAAAATAGAAATTGATAACATAAACAGATCTAGAAAATCCGCAACTCTACAGAATTCAAAGAGCACACTATTAAGTAAGCCATGGGTCAAAGACAAAACCACAAAGAAAATTGTAAAACAATTTAAAGGGAAAAAAGATCAAAGATTTCAGGTGGTGATCTAAGCTTCCACCTCCACAAAGTATAAGAGAACCACAAAGTAAGCAGAAAAACAAAGGAAAGAAAAGAATAAAAATCAGAGAAGTAGGAAAATGAAAAAGGAGTAAAGAAAAATAAAACCCAAATCTGGTTATTTGGAAGATCAATAAAATTGACAAATCTCTATTTAGAATGATCAAAGAAAAAAAAAGACAATAAAAAAGGATCTATCACTACAAAATAATCTACAGACATTAAAAGGATAAGGAGTAGAATTAGAGAATCACAAGTTCAAGGCCATTCTGGGTAATAAGGCAAGATCCAATATCAGAAAAAGACAAGGTAAGCCGGGCATGGTGGCACATGCACCCAGCACTCAGGAGGTGAGACAGGAGGACTGCCGTGAGTTCAAGGCCAGCCTGGGCTCCACAGTGAGTTCAGGACCAGCCTGGGATACAGAGCTGGAGGACAGAGCAGGCAAAAAAAGAACACAATACAATCGCATTTGTGGAAAGGTATGTTCAGATGCCTAGGTAACCAAACTGGGATATCTAGAAGAATAATTCAATGTTACTAATGTTAGTTTGAGGGGAGTTGGGTTTTTTTTAACTTCCTTCTTTATAAGTTCTGTATAGTTTGAAGATTCTACAACAAATATGCATTACCTTCACAAGAGAAAGTTAGAGAAGTTATCCCAGTGCACTGAGGCTGAGGCAGGAGGATTGCTGTGAGTTTGAGGCTGACCTAAGCTATACAGTGAATTTAGGACCAGCCTGGACTACAGAAAGACACCCTGTCAGAAGAAAGAAAGAAAAAGAGAGAGAAAGACAGAGAAAGAAAGAAAGGCAGATACTGACAGACAAAAAATGGGCTGGGGAGTGTAGATCAGTGTAAAGGCTCTGCGTTGAATCTTCAGTACGAAGAAAAAGAGAGAGGGAGATAAAATTTTTAATGCTTAGAATTTTTTTAAGTGACCATGCTTCAGTATGGAAATACAATAGTGACATAGTTGCTTATGAAAGCCAAAAAGCATATCACAAAACAACCTAATTCCACTCTTGGAAAAAGAATTATGTGTTTATATATGCGAAAGCAGGAGGATGCTGTACATACCGGTGTAAGTGGTGGTCCCTTCTGGGTGGTGAGGTCATGGGCCTGTCTGTATTTACTAATAATTCTCCATATAGTACGGTTACACATTTCTCAATTTCTATGACTCTTTGGATAGTTTAGAAATTTATCTCTTTCAAATATAAATACTAAGTAGAAAAAAAACTAATTGCAAAGTAGTCCTCCAATCTGAAAACTCACTCACCCACTTCCCTATAGGAGCGCACCATAGTTTTACGGACCTGTAGATTTCTTCATACAACTAGTAGAAATTGGGCCTTCTCCCACTTTCTACAAAAGCAGCAGGGGTGGGGGCCTAACCCAGTGACCAAAGCTCTTGCCTAGAAAGTGCAAGGCCCTGGATTCCACCCTCCAGCAGCACATACTAGCTAGGTGTGGTAGCACACACCTATAATCCCAGCACTTGGGAGGCTGAGGCAGGAGGATCGCTGTGAGCTCTATGCCAGCCTGGGCTACGTTATTATTGAGTTCAGGACTACAGAGACCCTGCCTTAAACAACAACAGCAACAAGAAACAGATGTTATATACTACTTGGCACTTCGTTTGTTCTCCTGAAAACACATCATGGGGAGCTTTTCATAACAATATCTAAAGAATCTGCAACTTCTAAACTGCATATTTTAACACTGCAGAACAAGCCAGAATTTACATAACAGTGGAAGCCATTTGTAGCAGCTCTAGTCTTTTGCTCTTATAAACATAGCAGCTGTGGTCACATCATTTCCCGCACAGGCAAGTCCACCATTTGTCGGATGTGTATGTTGGGTTAGACCTTTCCCTGGCTATTTCTAGAAGCTCTTTACAAACAGAAAAACCAGCTCCTTGTCTGTTGCAAGAACTGCAAATAGTTTTCCTTGTTTGTAATTTTTCTTTTAGCATCACACATGGAATTTTTTGTTGTTGTTTTAGTGGTTTTTGTTTTTTGTATTTTTGCAAAGATTTTTTTTTTGTTGTTTCTGTCATTGTCATCGTTGTTTTGGTTTGGGTTGGGCTGGCTTTTTGAGACAGGGTCTGACTATCTAGCTCAGGCTGGCCACAATTGTGCAGCCATCCTGCTGCCTCAGCTTCCTGAGTGCTGGCACTGCAGACAGATGCCACCACATCCAGCTTGAGGTATCATTTTTAATCACTTGCATATAATAAAATGTAGCAGTATTTCCTCTTTTGACTTCTGGATTTTTGGCCACAGCTAGACAAGCCTTCCTTTTTCAATATTATAAGCAGTTCTCCTGCATCTCTAACCCTTCTGTGGTTCCATTTTCACATTGAAATCTTCATCCACTTGCCCTGGTCCTGGAGAATAGTGTGAGATACAAACCTGACTCCATTTTTCCCCAAATACTCACCCGTTTCCCTTAATACTGATTATCAATATATGCTTATTTCAAAAGAGAAACGGCGGCATCGGAGGTAAGAGTGTTAGATTCTCATTTTTTGTCTGTGTGTTTCTTTATGTGGCTGTGTTACTCTTCATGATGCACTTGCCCTCTCAGAACCTCGGAGAAGGGACCAGGCACAAAGTCTGGGGAGACAAAACTGCTAAATGAACATCATGAAGTTTTCATGTAAGAAAATAACGGCCACAGAGCGCAGCACCTGAGCGGTGGGCCAGAAAGACCCCTGCGCAACTCATCTACCTCCCACCATGCTGATGGGGACACTGAGGTGATCTGACCTCCAAGGTCTGGACCTGAAGAGCAGATCTCCAGGCCCTCAGCCAGGAACCAAGGGGGCAGGAGGGTGACCCAACTCTACACCGGGAGAAATCAAGCTCAAAGCAGAATGACCCCCTCTGCACCCCAGAGAGAAGCTACAGCTCCCGTCCCTTTTCTCAGGGCAAGCTACCACCCTTCCGCTGGTGAACCCAGGTGCCCTTCCCCCCCGCCAGGCACCATCACTCCATGCCCCTGCCATCATCAGGTTTCCCTCTTGAGGATTCATTACTGGGACACTATAAGAGTTGGGAGTCCCTTACCTGGCCTCCAAGATGGATCCAACAGACCGCAGGCAAATCAGAAACCAGGCAAGAGGAATTTGCTTGGGGTGCTACAGCAGGACGATTGCCAGGCTGGGGCTCAAACCCAGAGCCCCAGACTCCAAATCCAGTGCTCCAGTCCCAACGCTGGCCAGGGAGCTGAGTTGCTCTGTGGACAAGTCAGACCCCGTTTAGGCCAAAGGAGAGAAGAGGAGGTGGGAGCACAGGACAGAGCTTTCAGAAGACGTGAGTTCACCAGTCAACTCAGCATTCAACACCCTTTCAGGGCCTCAGCATTTTCTCACCAATAAAATGAGACTGAGGAGAGCAATTTCCCACGGAGAGAGACTCAACCAACCATCAAGTCAATCCACACTCCTGGGAATCAGGCCCTGACACAGGTCCAAGGCTCTGAGCAAAGTCACTGGCCAGGAACACGTCTGTGTGGGGGACTAGGGCTCTGCCTTTCTCCCCAGAGCCGAGCATGCACTCCAAATTCCCCCAGCAGCAGCAGCAGCAGAACCTGCAAGGGGTCACCTCCCTCCCCCAAGCTGCCACCACTGCCAGCCACATCCTGGAACCCCAACTCTGGCTTCCTCCTGGCCCAGGTGGGAAATGAACCTGAGGTCTCCACAAAACAGAACTGAGAGAAGCGTTTCTCAGTCCCATTTCACAGATGGGCAGAGAAGAGAGGCTGGAGCAAAGCCAGCAGGCAGAATGGGCCCAGCCATCACCAGAGCCCCAGGGCCACTTCCCTGAGAGTCGCTGCCCCCAGGCTCCAGACCCAGTTGCTGAGAGGACCTTCACCTGCTTCAGCTTACTGAACACAGGTTGTGCGTCAGGTCCAGTACTGAGCACCTGCCAGTCCCTCGCCTCTTAGTTTGAGTTTCATGTTACTGAACTAGCCCCATTTTACAGACGAGGAAACTGAGGTCCACTACTTTGCCCCAGGACACACGTGGGAGCTAATACCTGAACCACATTTCTAATTAGCTCTTTTTATTTCTCCTTTTTTTAAAATTTACTTTTTGCGAGTCTGTGGATCAAATCCAAGGCCTCAGACATAGGCTGCACCAATGCCCATTCACTTCCAAGTTGATCTGAAAAGCATCCATCTGTGCATCCAGAAGGGGAAGGACGGTAGGGAACCCGGAGGTTCCCAACTGGCTGCTACCAGAACATCACTAGGCCTCACTAGGCCCGTGCTCCCTGCGGAGCCGACAGATATAGCACAAAGAGCTGGGTGAGGAAGAGCAATCCGAGGGGCACTAACCTGTGGAGCCGCTGCTGCTGCTACTTCTCTGCTGTCCTGTTACTTCTGAGGAACAATGGGAAGTCGGGAGGTGGCAGTTGCAGGGGCCTCTCAGTTCACCCCACGCCCACTCAGCCACTTTGATCCTCTCTTCACCCCACCCACACACCGCACCCCTGTTCCACTTCTTCTTTCACTGCAGCAAATCCCCCTTCCTCTGAGCTGATGGCCAGGCCAAACGCTCCGAGGCCTATCCCCAGCACCCCAGCACCTCTCTGGAAGGGCAGGAGGACTGAACAATACACCCTTGTGCAGGGCAAGCCCCCTTCATCTCTGAGCCAGGAAGCAAGAGTTATCACCCCCCGGGCCTCAGTGCCCATCTGCAAAAGAGGAAGAACAATCCCTGTCTGACCTGACGACGCACTGGACTCCTGATGGCAGGGCTGAACCAGGCTGCCGGGCCAGGCCCTGGGGTACCAAGCCATCACCCATGGTCCCAGAGGCCAGGGCAGGGAGCTTAAATTCTCTGAACCTCAGCTTCCTTCTGAAAAATAGAGTTATAGACAGTGCCACCTGGTGGGGCAGGTAAGGTTGATGAAGTCATTGGCAGTGCTTCAGAGAATCGTCACATTCTACCCATGGTAACCCACAAGACGTGACCCCAAGTTGCCCAGTGGCAGAGGACAGCAAGTCTGCACCCCCTTCCTCTTCTCCCCCTTCCCCTCCTCCTCGTCTTCCTTTTCCTTTCCTCTTCCTTCTTATTCATCTTCAATACTGATTGAACCCAGAACCTTTGATTATGCTCTCAGCCCTTTTTAAAATTTTTATTTTGAGACAAAGTCTTGCTAAGACCCTATATATTGCCCAAGCTGGGCACAAACTTGTGATCTTCCTGCCTCAGCCTACCAGAGTGCTAGGATTACATGTGTGCACCACCACACTTGGGTCTAGCCTGCTTCTTGAAGTAGGGGGTCCCAGTAAACCAGCCACACCCTCTGCAGACCCTTGCTCTCCATTGCCTGAGCCCCATCCAGGTCCCCAGGGAAAATCATGACTCAGAAATGTGCTCTTCCATCCCCTTCGGGTTGATGGGGGAGGGGGATGGAAGCACACTGAAAGGAAAAGACCAGACAGGTCCCAGCATGGTCTCCCTCCTCTTTGCCCACTGCCCTTCTAGCTTTATTTGCCCAAGCACAGCCTATGCGGAGTACAGGTGGCTCTGTGGGAGCACAGAGGCTCTGCACCTTGGAAGGCAGCCAGGCACCTGCCCCAGGTACAGTGTAAAGACGTTGTACAAATCCCTCTGACTCCTTGGCCACGTTGGGTGACTTGGGTAGGCCACCGCCATTCTCTGTGCTTAGCTGTTGTCGTTTCTGCAGGGCTGGGATGAAGCCAGGGCCTTGCATATGGTAGGAAAGTGCTGTACCATTAAGCTACATCTCCAGCCCCTATGCTTTGGTTTTCTCTAACCATAACCCAGATCTTGACCTCCAGATCAGCCGCTTCCTGACTGAGGTCTTGGTCACCTTCAGGACTGAATCACCAGCTACTTCCTTCTTCACACCCTGTGTGAACCCAAGAGCACAGGAGGAGGCCCTCACCCATCCTTCCCAGCTGGGATCTCTGTGAGCCTCCCTGCATCTGCCTACGCTGGGAGGTGCGGTTAGCTAGCCCTGTACCCCACATCCCAGAACTCACTTCTAGACTCTCCTGCTCAAGAGCCAGGAGCGGCTCCTTCTTGTTGTCAGTCTACCCCATCCAAACCCCACGTCCACCTAGTTCTGGATGTGCTGGCCAAAGACCTGGCCACCTCCCTGTTCTGTCCCTGCTGCTGTGCTCATAGACCCTCGAAGCCGTTTGGCTCCTCTCCACCCTTGCGGCTCAGCTCAAGCCCCAGCTTATCTGGGGAGGCCTCTTTGCCACCTAGCCCCTATAGAACATTCTGAAGGCCCAGCTTATCTGGGGAGGCCTCTTTGCCACCTAGCCCCTATAGAACATTCTGAAGGCCGAAACAGGAGGCATGCCATTGTCCTGATTAGCCCTAGAGGGAGGCAGAAGGGCTACTTTCATCCCTAGTAAAGTGCTTCCCCAGGAGGGGCTCACTCACCCTGGTGATCCTCGAGAGGACTATAAATGGGATCTCCAACAAGAAATCAGAGCAAATGAGTCCCATGGTGAATGAGTTGTCTACTTTCTAAGTCTTTCTCAGTATTGGTTTCAACCAGCAAAAACATCAGTTTAGGAATTAAACTTTGTTTAACCTCTCATGCTGACCACTCCATGTAGCTCCTGTAAGTAGAATCATACAGTATTTGTCCTTTTGTGACTGGCTTATTTCACTTATATGATGTCTTCCAAGTTCACCTGTGAGGTAGCACGTGTCAGAATGCCCTCCCTTTTAAAAGCAGAGTAATATCCCACTGAATGTGCAATCTACAGTTTGTTTTTCCATTCATCTGCTGATGGACACTTAGGCTGTTTCCATCTTTCAACACCTATGAATAATGCTGAACAAGCTGTATCAGGACTTCCCTTTTCAACAAAGGTTCTGCCTAGATTTTAATAATATTGTTTCATATGCATGACATTTATTTCCATAATTTTATTTATGGCAACTAATACAGATTTCCCATAACACAAGATCTCCCTCAGAATATGAAATAGTCCCTTGCAATATACTAAAATACCCAAAAGTGAAATGATTTGAAGGAAACTGCCAAGTAAATAAAAGTACAAGTGCTGTATGTTGGTGGCAGCAAGCAGTGGCAAGGGTATAGGACAGCGAACTGCTGAAACAAAGCAAATATTGACACAGGTCACAGTCAAAACCTCACTCTTCTTAGTTGGGGACAGAAACCCTGCTGGGGCCACTGGGGAGGCTGACCAGATCAGCACTCCATTTAGAGAAGTATGTGGTGGTTGTTAGAAACAGGGGTGACAGGAGAAAACTGAAAGTCAGATATGGTCCCTGACACCTTCTAGCATGACTTCCCATCAGTCCTTGGCTTCTGACTTCACATTCCTAGCTATGACATGGTGGTAACCACACACAGCATACAGATGGCTGTGACCCCAGATAACTTTGTGGGCTGCCCAGCCTATGCCAGCATTCACCTTGGATCAGTGAGTGGGTCCTCTTAACTCACCTTATGCAAGAGACCGCCCACCCCACTCACCCCAAGACTTGCTTGGTTCCTTCCTTCCTTCTAGTCATGACAGGGCCTACCTGGGACAACCTTAGAATGAGTATCTAGGTACAACTTTCTCCTACCCAGCTCCACCTCCAAGAACTAGGGAAGAGCTCTTGGCTCAAGGCTAAGACTTACTGTTAGACTTTATCTTTAGGCTGAGCCAGGACACCCTTAGTCTCACAGATATTGCACGAGAAACCAAGGCTGACCACCACGCCATTTGGGGACTAGCAACCTGTACACGCTAACCAAAGCCTGCTATTCCCACCAAAATCCATCTCCAGCTGATTATCAGCTGCTTTCCATGGTCAGCCACACAGCCCATACAACTGAAAAGTGAAACTGTAGATCTTGCAAAAAGTGTGAGATTTCTTGAAGTGGATGGGAGAAATGAGGGAGAAAACAGCTGTGGGTGACCACAGAGAAGGCGCACATCAGGAAGGGAAGTGATTGAGACCTCCCAAAAAGAAGTGATGGGCATCCAAGAATTCAGAGTGATCCTAAGTTTGAGGAAGCCCTTAACTACTTTTGAAAAAAAAAAAAAAAAATCTGTTGCAAAAACCAGTGCAGACGGAAGGATGCTAGGAATCAACTGTCAGAAATGTCTTCAAATATTACCATGATTCATTCTTTGCTCACTCTTATGTATACACGGTTGCGGCTATAATCTAAATATTGCTAATCGTGGCTTAACACTAAATTGTCTTCATAATTTTTAGTTTTTTTGGGTGTTCACAGAACCCAACCATGTTCACATCTGCGAATTCAGGTTCTCTTTTTAAAAACCAATTCAACTCAGGCCGCCTTCCAGGGTACAGGATGTGGTGGGGAGACGCTCCTCTCCTCTGCCAAGACCGCAAACACCCTGGCCCCCAAGACAGAGGAAGCCCCCAAAGGGCCGTGCAGCTGCGGGGGTGAGGCTCCACCACGCACCATCATCATTATGGGAGAAAGGAGGTTCCGCCGGCGGGCCGCGTCCCCACCATGCCTCTTTTACGGAAGTACAGCCCTGTATAAAAAGGGAAACTAAGGCCCGGTGAGGACAAAGCCCACTGGGGCAGCGCTGCCACTAGAAGAACTGAGTTAACAAAAGTCAAGACCTGGTAAGCGCTCTCCACGTGGTGAGCCGAGACCGTCGGTGGTGGGCCGCTCCCGCAGCGGGACGCCCCGCGCTGGCGCTCCGGGCACCTGAGCCTGCCGCCCCCACGCAGGCGCCGGTCTCCCCTCCCGGGTCCCCACGCGAGGGTGGGGCCGCCGTGGGTCCGGCCCGCTTTCCAGCAGAGCCTGCAGCTCTGGCCCGCCGTCCCGAAGTCAGGCTAGTGTCCCCCGCCCAAACCCTCGGCAGGCCGGGTCACCGCGCGGCCGCAGCCCGCGCTCCGCCGGGGACCCCGCCGCCCCCGCCCGCGCCCGCCGGCGCCCTGCGTCCCCTCCCCCCGGGCTGGAGGAGGAGACTCCGCGGCCCTCCCTCGGCCTCCCGGCGGCCGCCACTCCAGCACCGTGCCCGCGCCACCCGGCCGCGGCGGGCCACGCGTCCCAAGCCCGGCGGCCCTGGCCCGAGGTAAAGGGGCGGCGGGGCGCGGGTGGGGAGCCACCGTGGCCGGGAACGCGCTCGGACGGGCACCTCCCGCGGGGGCCGAAAGGGTTAAGCTGGGCGCGTGCTGGAGAGGCGAAGAACTTGGGGGGAGCCCGCAGCAGTCCCCAAACTCTGAGCAGAACTTTCTAGCCCCCCACCCCTACTGCCTCGGAACCCGGGCTCCTGCGCCTCGGTCCGGGAGGGACGGCAGAGGCGGCTGGGGGAGGGGGCCACCGCCGGAAAGCCGCGGCCGGCGCCGCACGGATGGGGCGGCGGGCGGGGGCGGAATGTGGAACTCTCCCCGGGGACCCAACGTGGTCACCATGGCGAATGCGGGATGGACGATGGCACTGGCCAATCAGATTACGGCGTCACCGCCCCGCTCCGGGCGGCGGCCAATTAGAGCTGCACTGTGGTGTAGGCGGGGCTTCCTTGTGGAGGCGGGGGCTCCCGCCACCGCCGCTAGGGGGAGTGGGGCAACTCGCGGGACCGGGCAGCTAGGGAGGAGGCGACTGAGTGGCCGCTAAGGAAACCAGGGCCCGCGAAACTTCTTGAAGCAGTTAGGACAGGTGTCGCCGGTCGGCCTGCGGAGACAAGAGTAGGCCAAGCTTAGCCCTCCGCGCGTGCGGCTGCTGCCCGCAGTGATAGCAGTGCGCTCTTTCTCACCTGTGGCTTCAGTTTATCTTAAGTAGAGGTGTCACTCCCGCACCATCCCCATTTTTCAGAGCATTCATGGGGGAATTGGATCAGGTTGCCACAAGGTCTGCCAGCTTGTTGGACAGAGCTTTATAAAAAGGCATCTTGTTAAAGCCTCTCTGCATCCTATACGTAGGGAAACTGAGCTCCAGAGAGGCCAGGGGCCTACACCTATCACTCATCATCATCATGTCAGTGCCAGGCGTGAGACTAGTGGAAAGTCAGCTGTACAAGGGCGAGTAGATCAGGGAACTGCAGAGAGGGTGGGGTGGGAGGCTACCCAGTGCGGGCAGCTACCCTCCCATTCCCAGCTACGCTTGTCCGCTGGGCCTGCCCCCTAAAGATCCCGTCTGGTAGGCTCCCAGGGGATGGTGCCCTTAGGTAGCCATGACCAAGGAGGAGGCATGCGGTTCCAGCACTGCAGCCCTCTGTCCTGGCGCTGCTGCTGGTGCACTGTGCGGATGCGGACAAGTATGCTTGCCCCTCACTTGACCCGTCTGTAAAGGAGCTGAAATTACTGATCTGGCATATCTTTGGGGCTCCTCAGTCTGAGATGGGGGCACTTGGGCTCAGGTTCAGCCTGGAGACCTAGCCTGCCACCTCTCTACCTCCTAGCTGTCTCCTGGAGGTCCAGCAGCTAGAGCCTGGGCAGCAGGTCAGAGGGACAGGTTGCCCACAGTCTGTGGGCTGACCAACCCTGGGCCCTACACTTATCCAATCAAGCTGTCCTCTGTGGTTTCCTGCTGGGCTCTGCTCCCTGCCCACAGCCAGCCTGTGGCCATGGGCTCACCCTAGAACCCTACCTGAACATTCTGGGAGGCCATAGGGGATTTTTGAGCGGGGGCAGGGGGGAGTCAGGGCTTCTGGGCCCCCATCTCCTCAGCTGGCTCACAGCCAGGTCCCACAATTGCTCACTTGTCCCAATGTGAAAAGATGTGTCCAAACATACTGGGGACAAAACATAAGGTTGTCCCACTTTGGGTCAGTTAAGCTTCCTCAGGCAAGAGGCCAGAGCCCTGGATATGCATGAGATCACCTCTGACACTGACACCTACCTGTCTTAAAGCCTGGCTGAAAACTCATTTCTGATCCTTAGGATGATTCAGCTAGTCACAAGGGGAGTCCCTGATAACATAGGTCTGTTCCCTGTCCATGAGCCCAGGATGCATCCCTGTGCTAATAGCTAGGGCACCAGCATGCCCTCATGGATTTCACAATGTGCCCATTGCTTAAAAATGGGGGGGGGGCTGATGTTTTGGGAGCACTGGCACACACACTGTCTAGGAAAGGCTACCCAGAGGATGCTGAAGGTGGGTCTTGAAGAATTTGTAGGAGTTTGCTGATGGGAAAAGAAGGAGGGAGAGACATCCCAGACAGGTGTATGAGCAAAAGGGGACACTGGTCCCTTTCTCTGCACAGAGCTGAAAGGCTCTAGCCTGCAGCCCCCTGGGACTGCGGTTCAGGAGCCGAGTCCCACTCAGACCTCCTTTTCAGTGGAAAGGATATAAAATCATGATTTAGCTTACTACTGACTATCTCACAAGCAAACTTTAAAAAGATACCGTATGCAGTGCCTATCCTAGAAACTCTGTGCGGCACAAACATCCCTTCCAGGAGACAGGAGCCTGTCTGTAAGGAGTGAAGGAGCCAGCCAGGTCCGTCTGTGCTGCCAGGTGGAGGGTAGATTTCTGAAGATGGTGGCACCAGGCTGGGAGGATGTTGGGGGTGGAGTGTTCAGAGTCTGGGAAGGGGCATCAGAATGAGGACAGTAACCTGAACAGATAGCAGAGGCTAGAACAGGAGTAGACCGGCTTTGGGGGGAGGGCTGGGAAGAGGGGCTACTGGGACCTGTGGTGGCAGATCCCACCCTGACTTGCTCATAGGTCTGAGGTGACACCCTGGGGGATACCAGGAGGCTGCTGCCCCTCACACACACATGACCTTATAAGAAGCTGATACTGAGCCTGTTGGGGAAGGAGCAGGTGTCTGGGCTGCCGCACCTGGATACAGTGTGACCAGCCTCATCAGTCTCCGTGTGTGCGCGTACACACGTGCCTTACCAGGGCTGTGTGCGAATGTGCCCATGGCTGCGTTATGTGAGGAGGGTGGGAGAGGGGGGTGTTGCTAGGTAGCGTCTGGCTGTGCTTGGGTATACACAGGGCATGCAGGGTTCCTGGTGTGCTGAGGGGTGGACTTCTCCAGAAAACCAACCTGAGGACTACTGGCCCTTCCCACACCCACGTATTTACAGCCCCTCTAGAACTTGGTTGGGGGTGGCTGTTCCCTGACTTCCCTGCTCATTTCTTCCATCCCAGCCCCAGAGGAGGCTCAGACAGGATTTGGGAAAGGGCTCAGGGGCTGAGTTCCTACCCATGTCTTTCACGTGGGTGCCTGGAAACCATTAGGGGCCTGGACAGCGCCTGCCCTGCCCCTGTGCCACAGGCTTGGGATTCTTGGAAGGAGCCAGCACTGTCCTCCCTGCCAAGCCCCACGCCAGGCCTGATGTCTCCCAGAGGCAGAGGATGTGGCATGGACCCCTCCCTGCCACTCTCCTACATTAGGGCTTCCTGACGGACCCAGCAGCCAGCCGGGCCAGCTCTGCTCTGCTGGGGCTATGGGCTGGCACTCCGGTTTCCTTCCTCCCCCTCCCCCTCCTTCTCTTCCTTGCAGGCGCTCACATTGTTTTTCTTTTCCAAGAGCTTCTCCATGTGGAGCCGGGCCAGGAAAATGGGGAGAGGGGGAGCACAAGTGTCTGTGTGGGTGATGGTGTGTGCATGTGTGAGTGATCTCTTGGGGATGAGTATATATATGTAAGTCTTTGTTTGGCTCTGTGCCTGCTTGTCAGTATGCTGGCACACGTGTCTGTGTCTACAGCTGAGAGACTCCAAGCTTCCATGTACTTGTACGTGCACATAAGTCTCTCTGTGTGTGTCTTATATCTGTGTTTATGGAATCCTGCTACATACTACACAGATGCTTATGTCTGGATGAGGCAACTGCCTCATCACATAGTCAGATCCTGAGTCACAGCAAAGCCACTTAGCCTGCCTTGGATGTCTAGGGGTGTCGGTGGTATGCACAGAACTGGAGCATGGATCTATATGGCTGCTTCTGGTGACTGCAGCTGCTACTAGGGTCCAGTCGTGTGTGTGTGTGTGTGTGTGTGTGTGTGTGTGTGTGTGTGTGTGTGTGTCTGTCTGTGTGTGTGTGTGTGTGTGTGTGTGTGTCTGTGTCTGTGTGTGTGTGTGTCTGTGTGTGTGTGTCTGTGTCTGTGTGTGTCTCTCTGTGTGTTTGTAACTAAGGGTGGTAGAATATCATTCAATTCTCAGATATCCCAAACTTGGGCTCCTAAATTGTACATCCCCAGCCGCCAACTACTGAGCATCACTCTGGGGGGAGGGCCAGGGGCTGCATGTAAGCATCCCAGTGAACTGCAAGCACCCTCCTGATCCAGGACTAGGCCTGGAAAGACACAGTAGCACAGTGAGCACAGTGAGAGAGCTAGGCCAAGAGCACATGACTGGTGAAAGGAGATGGACAACCGCAGAGAAATACAGCAGGGTCAGTGCACAGCCCAAGGAGCCGTGACAGGACAAGGCATGACTTTCACATGGTGTTGCTCCACTCGGCAGCACAGAACCTGCACTGCCTGGATATGCGGGTGAAGGCGGGAGCAGGAGAGCCTTAGAGGGGAGCAAGGCCAGCCTTTGCCTGAAGACAGGAGCAGGGTGGGGGCTGGGATCCTGTGGGTGGCTGCAAGGACCACCCAGTGTGGCCCGGTCGGGAGACAGGGCCAAGGGGACAGGGTGCATGCAGGTGGTAGGTCAGTGGGCTCTGGCTCCTTTGGAATTAAGGAATCTTTGGAACTGGAGTCGTAGAGGGAGTGGACTTGCGAGAGGGGCACCCCAGTCATTAGAAATGACTACAGGGACAGCCGCCAGCATGGTCATGTTTGCATTTTTAAAAACTTACTCTGGCTGCTGCTGTGGAGAGTGGATTTGAAGGAAGGAAAGGTGTGTGGGGTGGCTTGGGTGGGGAGGAGCAGAGCCCCAGGCTGGGTGATGGCTGCACCCTGGAGCAGAGCTGGGAGTGTGCTGGGAAGGCTGGCAGACTTAAAGGAGGAAGGAAACTCTAGCATTGTGACATTCTGGAAGCAGCAATGACGAGGGCTGAAAGCCAGCCTGGCCTCTAGGGAGGGCAGGGTGGTGGCTGCACGAGGGCAGCAGTGAGTCTTGAAAGGGAGGAAAGAGGAGAGGGTAGGTGCCAGGAGGGGCTGCAGGAGGGAGAGGCCCCTGCAGAGGTCGTGCCTGGCAAGGGTGAGGTGGGCAGGAGGAGGGTCTGGACCTATGGAGCCTTTGTGTCCCCCTGGGAAGATAGGGTGGGAAGGGGGGGGGGGACTCAGCAGCGTCTCTGCTCACGTTAGATCACCTGCTGACTGTGCCAGGGGGTTGAGGATGGGGTTGGGAGGACTTGAGGGTTGCCCACAGCTGGAGCCAGCCAGTGGCAAGGCACCCCTCTTGGGTGTGGAGAGGCCACTCCCAGTAGACTGGTTGCTCAGAAAGGGTAGGTCCCTGGGCACGGTCCGTCTTGTCTTTATTCCCAGCACTCTGAGAGGCTGAGGCAGGTCTGCAAGTTGAAGCCCACTTTGGGTGACTTAACAATCTAGCAAGACCCTGTCTCAAAATAATAAATAAATAAATAAATTAAATGGCTGGGGATGTAGTTCAGTGAAAGGTCCTGGGTTTAACCTCCAGTATAAAAAAAAAAAAAGGAAGAGGAGAAGGAGGGAAGAAAAAGAAAGAAAAAGTAAAGGTCTTTGGAGCAGATGGGAAGAGCCAGGGACCAGGGCTGGTTCCAGTGGGGAAGAAACAGTCTCCAGAAGCTGCTGGTAGCAGTCGCGGCCACAATGGAGGGAATGCAGAGCAGGCTGGGACAGAGAGTGACAAGTTTCTCCTTTATTTTAAAGGAGGATGTGGCCCATGAATGACAGGGTCCGGTGCAGGGCGTAGGGGCAGCTGAGGTGAGACTCAGGCGTTGGCGGAGAACAGGGACCCTCCCGCCACGCTAGTCCCCACATCCGGGACATCATCACTCATGGGTGCATTTATGTAACAGGCCCTCACTGGTGTTTGGATTTGGGCTCATACTGTAAATGGCAGTCATACTTTCTCTCACCTCAAGTTTGAGAGGTGTAAGAGGTTACATAAAGCCCTGGCACGGCACCTGTCCTGCCGTCAGCCTCCACAAATGTCATTGTGCTGTGCCGAAACTAGAAGTGTGGCTGGGACCCAGTCCCTGCTCTGGGCATACTTACAGCTGGGGGGACGAGATTGGGAAGCGGGCTGGATAGATGGCCCGGTGCGGTGGCTGGTGTCCTGATGGAGAGGAGCCCAGGGGTCTATGGAGGGCTGTCACGTGAGAGTGAAGGGTGTGAAGAGTTCGCCCGGCGCAGGTATAGGCAGGGAGCGGGAAGAAGGGTGCTCCTGTGTAGGTGTGGCCGCGTGCCGGCCCTGCTGTACACGGACCCAGTGCGTGGCCCGCGGCTGTGAGCGTCCAGGACAGCAGTCGGTTCCGGTCTGCCGCAGGGGTGAGGAGCCCCTGAAGGCCAGGGAGGAAGCCACCGCAGGCCTCCCTCGCCCTCGGGGGCGCGCCCTGCGGCCCACCTCTCTGCTCCCGCCTCTGCAGGGGCTGTTCCCTCTGCCGCCTGCCGCAGCGGATAGCGGCTGATAGTGCTCACAGCCCCGTAGTAACGGTTGTGTCCTCCCGCAGGTCCAAGGAGTCGCGCCCCACGCGGTGTCCCGGTGAGCAGCGAGTCCCCGCAGCCATCATGCACAGGGGCACCGTGTCCGCATCAGGGGTCCAGGGCTGCCCCTGAGGCCAGCCTCGAGTTCGAGCCCGGCGCCCTCCCGTCCGCCCTCGCCATGAGCCACGGGCCGAGCCCCCGGCTGGCCGAGTCGCCGCAGCTGGCCAAGGGCAGCCTCCTGGCCATCCTGGGCAGCCCGGCGCCCGAGCGCGTGGGGCCGGCCGACTCGCTGCCGCCCACGCCGCCCAGCGGCACGCCCTCCCCGGGGCCGCCACCCGCGCTGCTGGCCGACGGAGACTGGGAGAGCCGCGAGGAACTGCGGCTGCGGGAGCTGGAGGAGGCGCGCGCGCGCGCGGCGCAGATGGAGAAGACCATGCGCTGGTGGTCCGACTGCACGGCCAACTGGCGCGAGAAGTGGAGCAAGGTGCGCGCCGAGCGCAACCGTGCGCGCGAGGAGGTGCGCCAGCTGCGCCAGCGCCTGGACGCGCTCACCAAGGAGCTGGCGGGCGCACGGCGGGAGCGCCAGGAGGCCCAGGGCGAGTGCGAGGCGCGGGGCCGCGAGCTGGCGCGGCTGCGGGGCGCCCGGGGCGCCGCGGATGAGACGGACAGGACCCACCGCGACGGCCCCGAGCCTGATCCTGAGCGGGAGCAAGAGCCGGTGCGCGACGTCGGGGCCGAGCGGCCCCCGGGCAGCCAGGTGCGCCGTGGGCTGGAGGGTGTGGGGGGCTTGGGCGGTGCTGCCCTGCCACCCTTGGGCCCAGAAGCAGTGGGACCCGGCGGAAGTCAGGGACCTGGGGGGATCTGGCCACGTGGGAGGCTTCACTCTTCGTGGGAGGCAGCTCACCTCCCTCTCAGAGGCCCCAGGTTGGAGAAACCCAGGCTCTGGTGGCCCCTCCTCTCCCACAGCAGAGAAGTCAAGAATTAAGGGGTCACCCCCTCCGAGCAGGAGAGGATTGCAGGCCTGCCTGGAAGCTGCGGACGTCATGGAGTAGCAGCACGGCTGAGACCAGGCTCTTACTGGGCAGAAGAGGACCAATCAGAGCTGCGGGGTGGGCGGGTTGGGTTGTATAGGGGCTAGAGGAAGGCTCCTGACCGAGGCCTTGGGCTCGAGAGGAGCTCTGGAAGTAGCTACCTCTAAGCTGAGGTTGAGTGAGAGCTACCTGCCGAAAGTGCGGGAGCCATTCCAGGGGGTAGAAACTGGGAGGGCCCAGAGGCGGGACCCAGAGGTTTGCAGAACAGCCAAGCCCGTGATCCTCCTTCCACGCTCGGTGGCTGCCTCCACGCCTAGCCCTGCACGTGCATTGTCGTGTTACCCCCATAGCTACCCCTTGAGGAATATGCTTTCTGGCGGGACCTCAAGCACAGGGAGGGTCAGAACCGGGTCTGGGCTGGTAGTAGGAGCTGTGGAGTTGGAGCCGGGCCATCTGCCTCCAGAGCCCCTGTTCACAATCAGGACGGCTGTGGCAGTAGTGATGGGTGGGGAGAGCCCCTCCTGAGCCACAGGCCTGTCGTCGGAAGGCCACCTGAGCAGGGTCTGCCTCAGCCACGCAGCTTCACCCGCAGTCAGGCCAGCTCCCTAGGCTGGGACTCCCAGCTGCTCCCTCCTCTCCCACCCGGGTTCCTTCCCTGTCACCGCTGTGTCCTAGAAGCTGAAGCCCTTCCCGGGCCCTGGCTGCCAGGTGTTGGGAGATGTTCCCTGCTTCTGTTTGGGGCCTCACAGCACTATTCCTGCCCTGTCCTCATCCAAATCATCAAACCAGTCTGTGAGGCCAGCGGTGCGTGGGAAGATCTCTGGGCCTGTATCTGTGTTTGCGCTCCGTCCCTGCCGCTCCTGTGCTCTGTGACCCTGGAACAAGTCCCTGTCCTCCTCAGTTCCCCACCTGTGAAACAGGGCTTTGGACCCGGTGACATCCAAGCTATCCCCTCCCAGAGTTAGAGGAGTGAGAGATCTCTCCTCTGGGACTTCTCATAGCCTCTTGTCCCCTGATTCTCAGTGTTGACCCCTTAAAAACAGGATCGGAGAGCTACAATTCTTTTTGAGGAAACCTGGTCCCAAGCTGTGGTAGAAATCAATTCTGACCAGTGCCACCATACGTCTGCCTATTTCCAGTGACAGGGAGCTCACCACCTTTTCTGGGGAGTCTTCCTGGGTACAGGAAATCTTGGTAACTGGCTGTGCAGTTCCGGAAGGTGGAGCGAGAAGCTCAGAAAAGAGTGAGCCCTTCCCTTCCCGTCCCTCCCCAGAAGGAGAGGCCGGGGCCACAGAAGGAGAGGCCGGGGCCGAGAAGGAAAGTCGGGCCCAGGCGCTGTATGACTTGCGCAGGGTCACCCGGAAAACTGAGCTCAGCCTTGGGCCTGAGAGGCTCCGTCGGTGAGGGCCTGGCAGCCTCTGCTCCAGCCTCCGCCTTGGTCCCGGCAGGAGCTGGAGCTGGTGGACAGTCTGTTGAAGAGCAGAACCGAGGAGCCTGAGGGCTGCTGGGAGGCACGCGGTGTTGGGCCCGGAGGCCCACGGGGCGGCTCTGGCCGCCAGGAGCGCAGCCGGCTGCCCTGGGAGGAGGCGGCCAGCCCCCCTGAGGAGGACCCGTCCAGGCTGACCGCCCTGCGGCTGCGGCTGGATGAGTCTCAGAAGGTGCTGCTCAAGGAGCGAGAGTGAGTGTTGGGGAGCGGGCAGGTGGGGGGCCCTCCGAGCCCACGAGGGAAAGTGGTGCCCCAGAGCACAGCCTGCCTGCCTAAGCGGGGCTCGGACTGGGGGTGTGTTGCACGGATGGCTGTGCTGCGTGGGGACCCACGCAAGTTTTTAGTTTTTCACTTTGTTTTGGTGCTTGGAATTGAATCTGGGGCCTTTTCTTTTGAGTTTGGGGCCTTTGCGTTGACCACATCCCCAGCCTACACCCCCGCTCCTCTTTTTCTCCATTTGAGACAGCATCTTGCTAAATTGCCCAGCCTAGGCTCAAACTTGGGTCCTCCTGCCTCAGCCTCCCAGAGTGCTGGGATGACAGTCCTTTTCCACCTAGCCCGGCTATGATTTTAATTTGGGATTGACTCTTTGATAGAGCATTTGCCTAGCATGTGCCAGGCCTTAGATTTGATCCTCAGCTCTAGAAACAGAACAAAAAAAAAAAAAAAAAGCTTTTTTTTGAGACAGGATCTCACTCTGCAGCCCAGGCTGGTGCTAACTCACTAGGTAGCCAGCCTATCTTTGGCCTCACAGCAATCCTCCTGTCTCAGCCTCCCAAAGGCTGGGATTACAGGCGTGTACCACTGTACCTGGCTTATGTAGTGCTGGGGAATCACACTTTAACCGCTGAGCCGTTCCTCCAGCATCCACAACTGAGAAAATATGCTTCTGTTATTTAAGCCAAAATCACCCCCCCCCAAAAAAAAAAAAACCCAACTTGGTACATTAACTGGAAAATACGTAGAAGTGAAAGGAAATTAATTTGCAATATATGTATTAGCCTGCCTTTCCCCGTGCCCTCCCCAGGGATAAACTGGCACTGAGCAGGAGCATCGAGAAGCTGGAGGGGGAGCTCAGCCAGTGGAAGATCAAGTATGAGGAGCTGAGCAAGACCAAGCAGGAGATGCTCAAGCAGGTATGTGTCCGGAGCCAGAGGGCTTCCTGGAGGCAGCAGTGACACACCATTCAATTTCAGCAGTATAGCAGCAAAGAAGGGAATTGACTCAGTCAGAACTTGCTCTGAGGCCTGGGGTGAGCGGCCCTCAGGAGCTTACCTTGTGGGTCCAGGAGCAGGAAATGACAGTAGCTGGACGGGAAGATTCATGAGTCGTAAACAGAGTGAGGGAGGGGAGTGAACCGGGGCAGGCCTCTCCAAGGAGGTGACATCCAAGGTTGAGACGTAAATGGATAGGAAGCCGTCTTAAAGACAACACGAGAGCAGGGTGTTTTCAGCAAATGCAAAGGTCCTGAGGCAGGAATCAGCCCAGTATGTGCAGGACCTGAAGTGAGTGTTGCTGTTCAAGACTAGCGGAAGAGAGGCGAGACCACAGGGGGCCTAGATCTCACAGGGCCTTGAGACCATGGGGACGGGAGGGTCGGGGTGTGACATTCCTTGGGAGCCCCGTCAGAGAAGCTGGATCTTCATGTCCTGTTTTTGACACATGAGGAAACTGAGGCCCGGGAGAGGGAGTCCCTCTATACCGTCTATATGGCCACAGGATGCTCAGGGGTGGCTGCTGGGCTCCGGCATCTGCCTCCTGTGCAGGCCCAGCGTGACCGCCAGGGGGAGCACGCCCCCAGGAAAGCTGGGCTGCACTGTTGGGGTCTGAGGTTAAGAAAAGTGGGAAAGCCGGCCCTGCACTCTCCGCCACCCATGGCCGGCTCTTCTGCCACCTTTGGGGATGAGTCCACGAGCCTAGTGAAGTGTCATCATATTAATTTTTTTTTAATGCATGAAACGTGGATATGCAGTTCAGCAGGAAATTCTCCCTCTTGTGTCTGGCGCCTTTCCCTCAGCATTCTGTGTTGGGGACTCACCCTTCGGGTTTTGCCGCCAGAGAAGAGGAAAGTGAATTATTTGAAAAACATGCTGAGTGACTGGGATGCAGGCGCCTGCGGCCTAGTCCTTGGGTCGGTGGGTACTGAGGCTCCTGCACCAAGACCGTGTGGAACACCAAGGTGAAGACATAAAAAGCATCCACACTGCCTGGAGCACAGGAAAGTTAGGGTGAAGAGGTAGGAGATGAGATTGAAGAAAAATACACAGGAAAGCAATTGTGCAGAGTTCTGTGAGATCAGAGGAGTTGGGTTTCATCCCTAGGCACCTGGGAGCCATCAGAGGGGCTTTTAATGTTGGATGAGGTACGTGACTGAATTTGTCTTTATTAAAAGCTCACTGTGAGCTGTTGTTGTGGAAAATGGGCTAAGAGGGGCCAAGAGTAGACCCTGGGGGGTGGGGGGGGGCCGGGTGGTCAGGAGAGAGGAGGCGGAGAGCAGCAGGGGCAGCTGAGGGTGTGAGGGTGATCTGGCTCTGACACCTGTCACCCCATTGATTGTCAGGATTGATTGGGCCGATCTGGCTGGCTAGGCGGTGTCCCCTTATGCATCTCTCCCGAAGCTGCGCCCTCTGTGATGGATGCCTGATGTCCAGTTTGAACACAGCCCCACACCGGTGTCCCCAGCTGGTGGCAGGGTGTACCCTGGTGGTCCTGATGTAACCAGGTGGGGTGATGTCCTCACAGCTCAGCATCCTGAAGGAAGCACACCAAGATGAGCTGGGTCGTATGTCCGAAGACCTAGAGGATGAGCTGGGAGCACGGTCAAGCATGGACAGGAAGATGGCTGAGCTGAGGGGCGAGGTAAAGGAGGGTCACAGGACCCTGGGCATGGGGGAGGGAGCATCTCAATCAGCTAGTCACTAGAAGGAGGGCGGGAGCCAGACCTGTGCTCTGTGAGGGCCAGCCGTCGCCCCAGGGTGCTCCTGTCTGCGGGGTGGGCCTCTCTACCCACAGAGACCAGACGCACCCCCACATCCTGCACACCATGAAAGCAGCCTGGCGTAATTATAGCAGCTGCAGCTGTATCTGCTTCCTGGAGCTAGAAATGGCTCCAGGAGGTGGGGGGTGGGGGGGGGAGCTGCCTTGGCCCTCCGTGTCCCCTCCTCCAGGAGTCTCACTCCATCCTGGCCCGTTGCAGATGGAGCGGCTGCAGGCTGAGAATGCGGCTGAGTGGGGCCGCCGGGAGCGGTTGGAGACTGAGAAGCTGGGCCTGGAGCGGGAAAACAAGAAGCTGCGGGCACAGGTCGGGGACTTGGAGGAGGCACTGGCCCGGCGGCGGCGACAGACAGCCAGTGCCCTGGACTGCGATCTCCGGGCCAGCCAGGCCGCGCTCTTTGAAAAGAACAAGGTGGGCAGGGAGTGCGATGGCTGGGGCCTTCCCATCCAGCCCCAGCAGAGCCCACTGGTGCCAGGCCTGCTCACAATCACAGGCCAAGCCTCCCTAATCCAAAAATCTCAAATACTGCAAAATCCAAAGCATTTTGTGCACTGACTTAATGCCCCTAAAGGAGAACTCCATACTTGACTCAATAGGGCACAGTCAAACCTCAGATATGCTGAGAAGGTTGTGTAAAGCTACCTCAGTCCCTGTGTCTAAGGCGTATATGAAACACCAGTGAATGTCATGGCGAGGCTTGGGTCCTATCCTTCGAGTATTTCATTATGGAAATGCAAATACTCCAAAATCTTGAAAAATCTGAGCTCCAAAATACTTCTAGTCCCAGGCATTTCAGGTATGTTCAACCTGTGAGTGCACTTACTGAGCACTCACTGTATGCTAGCCCAGTTGGTAATAATGCAGCTGTTTACTGAGCACCCCGGTGGGCTCAGCACCGTGATAGTTATAGTGTTGTATGTATTCTGTACCTGCTGTGTTCCAGGGACACAGCAGCAGATAACCAGGTGTGGCCTCTCCGCGTGGAACTGATGGCGTGGGGGACACAGACATGGCTGTCCCCATCACGTGAGCTAGTATCGATCATGCAGCCCCGTGACTGGCAGGACGAGGGGGCGCTGAGCACCTGGCTGAGGCCTGTGTATGGGAAGACTCCCTAGAGGCACTGGTGCCTGAGCTGAGGTCTCAGGAGAAGCAGACGTTAACTCCTGGTGGCCTGACCCCAGGCGGGGGCAGAGAGAAATGGGACATGGGACCAGGTGTCCGTGGTGAAAGGCCATGCAGCTCTAGAGGAGCAAGAAGGCCAGTGTGCTCAGAGGGAGTAAGAAGGGGGACAGGGACCTGAGGCTGGAGCCACTTCAGGAGCTGGGAGTGGGAAGTGGGTGTGAGCAGACTGCTGCTTAGCACCTGCTGCGGCCGGGGGAGAGGCTACTGCTGGCACCAGAGGAGCAGGGATTAATGGAAGCCAGGACCAGGCCGGGGTTGGAGGAGATGAAACAATGATTGGACTTGAGACCTTTTGAAAGAAAAGAAAAAGAAAGACAGACAGACAAAAACGGAGTCGTGGACTGGAGGAACGGGATGGCAGTTAAAGCACTTGCCTAGCAAGCACACAGCCCTGAGTTCAATTCCCCAGCACCCCATAAGCTGGCTGTGGTGGCGCACGCCCATAATCCCAGTTCTCAAGAGGCTGAGACAGGAGGATTGCCGTGAGTCCAAAGCCAGCCTGGGCTCCATAGTGAGTTCAGGACCAGCTCTGGGTTGCAGAGCAAGACCCTGTCTCAAAAAAAAAAAAAAAAAAAAAAAAAAAAAAAAAAAATTCCTTTAGGCAGTGCAGGCCCCACTTCACAGATCCTAGAGCTGGTGACTGGGCTCTGACTGTGACCTCTGGCCTCTTTCCCTCCAACACCCCCTCAGCTTAGGTCCCTCCATACCTAGCACCTAAAATTCTGCACATTCATCCCGGAACACTGCGACCTCCTCCCTTCCCAGAGCTTCTGCCGGAGGCTTTGTCTGTGAGCCAGATTCCCCATGTAAAAAGTGGAGCCCTGGGCCACCCTCCCAGCCTTCCCGTGGGACTTCCCCACATGGAGCCTGTGTGACCCGGGTCCCTCCCTGGCCCTGTGCCCCCAGGAGCTGGCCGACCTGAAGCACGGGCACGGCAAGTTGAAGAAGCAGTTCCAGGAGAAGGTGGCAGAGCTGGCCCATGCCAACCGGCGGGTGGAGCAGCACGAGGCTGAGGTGAAGAAGCTGCGGCTGCGCGTGGAGGAGCTCAAGAAGGAGCTGGCCCAGGCTGAGGACGAGGCGAGTGCCTGGGGCTCGGGTGGACACGCGAGACCTCTGGGAGCACACAGGGCAGAGGGACCAGGGTGGCTGGTGGATGCCATGGTGTGCGGGCAGGAGGAGGGAGGAAAGAGGGCTGGGCAAGGGAGTGGGCGGGTGGATGGTGGTCCGTGGAGAGAAGAGGACGCCTGGATGAGTGAGCAGACCGATGCAGACGGTGTGGGCGCATGGGTGGAACGGAGATGGGAAGGAAGGAGGACGGGGGTGAGTGAAGGGTAGTGGCAAATCGTCCGCTCTGGAGGGAGGGGCGGCTGGGTGGTGGATACTCAGACAGATGGGCAAGTGGGTGGGTAGGTGGGAGACCGGATGGACATACAATAAACGGTAGGAAGCAGGACGCGGTGGTGCAGGCATCGAATGCCAGCTGTTTGGGAGGCTGAGGCAGGAGGATCCGAAGCTCAAGCACAGCCTGGGCAATTTAGTGACTTAGCAAGACCATTTCAAAAGCAGAAGTGAAAGTGGGCTGAGGCTGTAGCGCAGTGTGAAGGCCCTGGGGTGGATCCCCAGCACCACGCGTACAGAGGACAAACTGCCCAACTGCCCGGCTGGAGGAATGGATGCAGAGGGAAAGCAGGGGTGCTGGTGGGGGAGAGATGTGTCGGGGCAGGGTCAGACATGTGGACAGGCAGTGGTGGGTGCTGTTCGGCAGTGGTAGGTGAGTGGTGGCTGGATCAGGGGTGTAGGGCATGGGGGATAGGTGAATTTGGAGGGGGGCTGCTGAGAAGGGGTGCTGCTGCGGGAGGAAGCCTTGGGCAGGTTCTCTGGAGCAGACGCCCTTACCCCCACAGCGGGGCAGGGTGAGGACACAGGGCAAGGCCTGGGTGACCCTCCCACTCTCGGCCCTCGCCTGCAGCTGGATGAGGCTCACAACCAGGCCCGGAAGCTGCAGCGCTCCCTGGACGAGCAGACGGAGCAGAGCGAGAGCCTGCAGGTGCAGCTGGAGCACGTGCAGTCCAGGTGGGCCACAGTGGGGGCCATCAGCGGGGGCCTGGCGCTGGGATGCTGTGGGGAAGACCTCCCCTAAGGCCCGAGCCCCTGGGGGGCCGGAGGAGGGGGCTGAGGAGGGAGAGACCCTGAGAGCAGAAGCTGTCTCCTCGAGGCAGGAAGAGCAGGCCAGGAAACCAGGAAGGGCACAGGAAGCTGGGCCAGCTGGGAAGCCTGTATTGTCTCCTCTCGCAGGTGGGAGGGTCAGTGGCCAAGGAGGTCAGGCCCAAGACATGCAGCAGCATGCAGGGCCAGCCATGTAGGAGCCATCGGCCGGCATGGACAGCCCCAGCGTAGACAACTTAGCGACTGGGAGAGACACTCAGAATTAAAAAGAATAAAGGCCTGGGGGTCAGAGGACTAGCACAGCCATTAGAGTGCTTGCCTAGCAGGTGCAAGACGCTGGCTTCACTTCTCCAGTTCCATGTAAACCAGGCTTGGTGGTACACACCAGTTATCTCAGCACTCAGGAGGCTGAGGCAGGAGGATTGCTGTGAGTTAGAGGTCAGTCTGGGCTCCATAGTAAGTTCAGGACCAGCCTGGACCAGAGTGAAACTTTTATCTCAAAAAAGGGGAGGTGGGGGACTGGAGGACTGGCACAGTAGTCCAAGG
Organism: Ctenodactylus gundi; assembly: GCA_004027205.1. NCBI lineage: Eukaryota > Metazoa > Chordata > Mammalia > Rodentia > Ctenodactylidae > Ctenodactylus > Ctenodactylus gundi. Next base: position 251,112 of record PVKB01002465.1, read on the forward strand.
GCTTGCCTTGCAAGTGCGAGGCCCTGAGTTTGATTCCCCAGCACCACATAAAGCTGAGCATGGTAGCATATTGCTATGATCCCAACACTCGGGAGGCTGAGGCAGGTGAATTGTCCTGAGTCCAAGGCCAGCCTGGGCTACACCAGTGAGTTCAGGACCAGCCTGGGCTACAGAGTGAGACCCTTTCTCAAAATAAAAATAAAAGAAAGAAAAGAAAAAAGGCCTGAATGGGTCATAACAAGAGAGATACAAGTTACTGGATGGCAGGGAATGGTGGAGGCCCCACCCTGATGGCAGGTCAACCTCTCAGCTGCCAACCACAGGTGTCAGCTTCTGCCGCAAAATCAAAAGGGTCTCAGACTGACCTCCCCTCCCTCCCCTCCTCTCTGTGGTCAGATCTTCTCCCTGCACTTCCCCGACACCCGGCATGGCACAGACCTTCAGATCCAGCTGGGAAGCCCAGCATCATGCCCCCGTCCTGACCCACTGTCCTGCACCAGGCCCTGGCCAAGCCCTCACCTGCCTGCCTTACTTCTGCAGCCAGCTTCTTGGGTGGTCTTAGGACATTCCACCTCACCGAAACACTTGTAACTTGGAGCTCTGATAACAGTTCTCCCCTCCTGGGTGTAAGAATTAAGTGAACTGAATCCCAGCACTGTGGGGGGCTAAGGCAAAAGGAGCACAATTTTGAGCCCAGACTAAGTAATTTAGCGACTTAGTGAGTCCCTGTCTCAAAGATTTTTTTTCTTTTTCTTTTTTTTTCTTTTTTTAGAAGAAGGACTAGGGTTATAGTTCAGTATGAAGTCCTTGGATTCAAACCCCTGTTCCACAAAAGAGAGAGAGAGAACAAAAATGTACCTGTCATAATAAATGCTGAGTAATTGTCGGCTCGCCGCCACCCCTGGGAGGAGCTTGGGTTTGGGTTAGATACCATGCTGTGTGCTGCACACTCCTTCTGTGAGTGAAGGGAAAAGAGATCTTTCCTCTGGGAGTGGCAGACAAGGGAGCCCCAGCCCACCTCTGCGGCAGCACCCATATAAACACACTGTGCTGCTGTCTTGTGACTGGGACTACAAACTCAGGAGCCAGACCTGTGGCTTGGCAGCAGAGCCTCAGTTTACCCACCTGCCTGAGAAAACGGCTGTAAAGTGGCAGCTTCGTGAGTGCCCAGTCCAGAGGCAGCACACACCCTCCGGGCAGCCAGGTCTGGGGCTTTCCCACAGTCTGCGCCACATTCTTCAGGAGCCATAAACCCCCCAGATGGGCAGGCCGCCTGCTCAGCCTCTCCAGCACCTCCAGGACCAGCCCTTCCTTGTAGTTTCCAACTTTCTGTGCTTTACTGTGCAGGGACAGCTCACTAAATCACCGCGGTAATGGAGGCGTGCGCACCCCTCCCTGCCATGTTAATAATTCATGCCTTCCAGTAAGATGCGGCCAGGCAGTCCCTTCGCTGGGAGCCGGGGGATGGGCAGCCAGCTCTGCTTAGAGGCCAAGTTTATCTCCTGCGAAAGAGCGCCCAGCACTAGGAATGTAGGGAGACAGACCACCACCAGCGCCACACCCAGCTCACTCTGCCCTGAGTGAGGGCAGAGCGTGGAACTGATTGTGGGACCTGTCTTGGCCTCAGGACTTTGGTTTTGGTTTTGATTTTTAGACAGGGTCTTGCTCTGTAGCCCAGGCAGGTCCTGAACTCACCTTCTCACTACGAGCCTCCCAAGTGCTGAGATTACAGGTGTCTGCCACCATGCCCAGCCACTTTCCATGTGGTGCTGGGGGATCAAATCCAGGGCCTGGCACACGCTTCAGCCACTGAGCTATGTCCCCAGCCCTGCCACCTGACTTTGAATCAGTTCCTTCACCAGTCCAAGTCCCCATGCTCTGTAGTTCAGAGCCAAGCCCCGCTGCCTCCTGTCTGAGTGACTTTGGGCAGGTGCTCAACTCCTTGGGACCTCAGCCTCTTTGATGGTAAACAGGTGTGACAGTAGCGCCCCCTCATAGGACACAGCAGGGTGCCTGGCAGCTGGCAGATGCCAGTGAGGGAGTAGCCACTGTCCTCACAGCCTCCGCCCACTCCCACCCTGACTTCTGGTTACCCCCACCCCTAGGCTCCGCAGGCAGCAGCAGAATGCCCCCCTCTTCGGGAAGATCCGCAGCGCCCGCTTTGGCACTGAGGAGGCTGGGGATGGAGCCAGTGATCTGGATGAGGACGAGGACCTGCAAATCCAAGTGGCTTAGGGCCTCCCTGGGCTGGGCAGGACTGGCCGGAAGCCACAGGTCTCTGGTTGTCCAGCCCCTTGGACTAACGAGCTACCTACCACCTGTGGTTGCTGTGGCTTCTGACCTGCTCCTGGCCACCAGCTGCTTCCTTCTCTCCCACGGAGGACATGGGAAGTTTCCCCCTGGTGCCAGCTGTGATTGTGGAAGAGAAGCCTGCTTCATATGTACATTATATACATGCCCAGAGCCTCTTGGGACCCACTTGGTTTGTAAACACAGGATGGCTCCAGGCCAGTGCAGGCGAGCCCACCCACCCAGGATTCCTACAGGGTGGTCCGTGTCAGGAGGTTGTGAGGACCTCAACCCGGGCCACCTTCCTGTGCCTTGGCTGTCTGGCAGGACCTGTTCATAGTACAATGCAGTGAACCTAACCTTTTGTAATAAACGGAGCTCAAGTCCTTGAGCGTGAAGGTGTGGCCCATGCAAGGAGAGGGCACGAGTGGGTGGTCAGCATGCTCAGGAAAGTTGAGTGACTCGGTGAATGCGTGAGCGTGAAGGGGATGAATGGGAGAGCACCTGAGCTGCTGAGGGGTCATGTCCACCCTGGGGGGGGCAGGAAGAGGTTCAGGGCCTGTGCCGTCTGGAGAAGAGGAGACTTGGGTCAGAACCCCTGGGACTGCAGCTCTCTGCTTTGCACTTACTGGCTGGGCAATCTCTGGGAATAGCTTGCCGGCTCTGAGTCTCAGTTTCTCTGGCTGTTGGTTAAGGTGCCTTATAGAGCGGTCAAGAGAATTAGATGCCCTCATCCAGAGCTGAGTAAAAGGTAAGTCAGAATACTGGAGCACAGACACACACAGAATACAGACACACCTGGGGCGCCGCCAGCTGAGCACAGGGATGAAGTTCAGGGTAGATAGTCCCTTCAGAGTTAGGCGTGGACACAATAAATAAGGAGCTCGCTTTCCCTCGGCCCTTCTCTTGTGAAATTACAGGCATTTTTTAATTCTTTTAATGTTTAATTTCTAACCCTTCTGAAGCCAACAGATTTATATGAAATGGATGGAAATGGTTATTAGAAATAGTAGCAACCCCTTCCCGACAGTGCCTGCCTGGAATCCTAGTTATTTGAGAGGCTGAAACAGAAGACTTGCAAGTTCAAGGGCAGCCTGAGCAACTTAAGAAGATCCTGTCTCAATTTTATTTATTTATTTACTTACTTACTTAGTTACATACTTGTTAATTTATTAAGTACTGGGGATCAAACACAGAGCCTTCACTCAGAGCTACATCTCCACCCCCTTTTTTAAATTGTTTATTTGAGTCATGATCTCACCAAGTTGCTAAGTTGTCCAGTCTGGGCTCAAACTTGAGATTCTCTTGCCTCAGCCTCCCAAAGTGCTGACCTGTGCCACCAGGCCCAGGTCAGGTCCTGTCTCAAAATTAAAAAAAAAAAAATTAATGTCTGGGGCCGTAGCTCAGTGGTAAAGAGTGCCTAGCATGCACTAAGCTCTAGGTTCAATCCTCTGTACTGAAAAAATACAATAGTAGACACTTATCAATCTTTCCAAGTCAAGTCCACATCCAGTGCCTGGAGTAGACTCATACCTGGGCCTGCTTCCTGCAGAAGACTGTCAGGAGGTCTGTAACATCCAGGAGGTAGTGAGTCCCCTGTGTGCAGGGGTATACAAGGAGAGGCTGGGGCTTCCTCCTGGCACCCAGGAAAGATTAAATGTAGTTGATAAGGAGGTACCCTTTCAGGCATGGAGATCTGCACTAAGTGATATTCTCTTGGTGTGGCAGAGCCGTGCAGGTCCCCAGAGGCCACAGTGCCGGGCTGCCACAAGCCCAGAGGGCTGAGAGCCAGGGGGAGACAGGCCCAGGAGCCAGCTGTGAGCCAGTAAACAGCTCTGAACATGTTGTTGTTGCGTGGCACTGTTGATGCCAGTGGGATGGACTTTGCTGCCATGGCAGGAGCCCCAAGTTCCCTCCTGGCCCGCCAGGGGAAGAAGCTAGGAAGGGACAGAGCCATGGGGCTTCTCTGGATGTCCCCTTCCCGGCAGGGGCCTTTCTGTTTTCTCTCCCAAACAGGATGTTGGTGGAGACAAGACTGAAAGTGCTGCCCTTTGACCCCCAGGAGTTAGGAGGCTGCCCAGGCTGACAGCAGCCTGAGAGCCACCTCCATAGGACCTGCCATTCCCAGACACAGAGCAGACCGCCCTGGCTCCCCCAGACTCCCTGGCACCTCCGGCGAGATAGCACTGAGAAGGGGCCTCTTTGCAGCCTGTCTCCCTCCCGGCTGGGACTGAGTGAGGAGCCTCACATGCCTCTGTCCTTGGAGAAATGGGGACCTCAGGAGGGGGACCGCTGCAGGCAGAGGCGGGCTGGGGGGTTCTCCGCCTGGATGGAACATGGGCATCTCCCTGCCCACAGCCCTCCATGGCTCCCGTTACCTGCAGTGAAAGTCACCCAGTGGCCATGGCTGTAGCATCTGCCAGCAGAAGCATTAGCTTTGGCTCCCACTACACTTCACAAAAAAAATCTTTAATGCATTGCTAATATTAGTAATGGGAAGTTTTCACATCAGAATGTGGGTTTCCCTCTCCTGAGACATCAGCACTACTGACCACATGGGGCTCAGGATGCCACAGCTGCTGAGCTGGGGGCAGCGTCTCCTTGGGAGGTGGTACAGACACCCAGCGCTGCAGACCCCACCAGCCCTTGAGGCTTCCTCCCTGCACTCACCTTCCTCATTAAATCACCGCCCTGATCTGGATGCATAGCTCAATGGTTAGAGCAAAGGTCTAGTGTGCACAAGGTTCTGGGTTCGATTCCCCAGACCCACATAGAGTTAGCTGGGTGTGATGGGGCACCCCTGTAATCCTGGTACTGGGGAAGCTGAGGAGGCAAGAAGAGCGCTGTGAGTCTGAGGCCAGCCTGGGCTGCATAGTGTATCCAGGATCAGGCTAGACTCTAGAGTAAGACCCTGTCTCAAAAATAAATAAATCACTGCCCCGCATTTGAGGCATTTGACCTAGTCTAGTTAGCCTGCGAGGGAGGGGAGAAAAGTTGAGTGGGAGAGGCGGTGCCAGGTCCGAGTCAGTGGGACATCTTGCCAGGCCAAGTATACATGTCATGCACAGGCTCCGCTCCCACAGGCTCCCTCCTGTCAGCACAGGGGACTGCCAAGAGCAGTCCGTGTCTGCTGAGCCAGTGTGCCTTAGCGGGCACATCTCTCAACTTATTCCCCACAGCCGTGAGAGTTGGGCACTACCACTCTTCTGTTCTGTGCAGAATCCAGAGGTTCAGCGGGTTCTGATCTTTATGGCAGGCCACACAGCTGGTTAGTCAGGATGGGATCTGGGCAGTGTGATGCCACCCCACCCTGCTCACCTCCACACACCATGCAGTCCCAGCCAGGCCTGACCCACACTGCTGCTCAGAACTTTCCTTCACCCATCGAGTCCCTGCAGAGCTCAGCCTGTTCTGGCGCTCCCAGCCTGCTCCTCCTGCCCCACCCGCTGCGCCTGCAGGACAGGTTGCTGGTAGTTGGCTCAGAGCCTTGGGCCCAGTGAGCATCTTCAAGGCTTGGGAGAGAGGGAGGAAGGGAAGAAAGAACTAGGATTGGGGAGGAGGATAAATGGTAAGGAAGGGTGCATGATGGGAAAGGAAGGACGGAGAGATGGCTGGTGGGGGGAGGAAGGATAAAGACGGAAGAATGGTGTGGGGGCCATGAGGAGTGAATCCATAACTGAGCCCTGATGCGCTCTGCAGACCAGTCCTAGGTGGGTCCTCCTGCTGGTCCGCTAAGTCTTCTTCCCCGGATGGAGCACTCAGCCCAGGATGGGCAGCGCTGCCAAGAACTACCATCCTATGCCTGAGGTGCCCAGGCAGGCTGCAGAACCGGCAGGACCGGACAAGGACCCACCCATGGCTCTACCTGTTCAGTCCCTCCTCTCCCTGCATCTGAGGCCTTAAGTGTGGGGGTGTGGGGAATGGGTAATACTGGAGTCTGTCATTGATGTCGGGCCAAGGTCGTCTTTGCCCAGCCTGACTACTCCAGATCGTCCCTCCACGCCCCGCCCCCAGAGTGAGCTAGTCCTACCCGGCCCTCCAGACGAATCCAGCCTGCTTTCTGATTGGCTGTGTGTCTTTTGTGGTACCTTGCCCCTCTCTCGGCTTTAATTTCCCAATCTGTTAAGTGGGAACCACAGCAAATGGATTGACCAAACCCGCATGCAGTCAGTGACTAGATTGCTCACATCCTTGTTCTGGCTTTCCCTGTTGTTCTGCACTCCCTCCCAAGGTCCCCGTGCCCTGTCATCTGCCTAGGGGACAGGCTAGCCTTGCCAGGGCAGCGAGTTGGGGGCTGGGGCAGAGTAGCACCCAGGAGCCAGCTGCAGCTCTTGCCTGCTGGCCCCACCTCACCCCCACCCAGCTCCTCTGCCGACTTTATCTACTAATTGCAGGTTGCAAGATGCCAGCTGTCTCCTGAGCCCCGGGCGGGTGCCTCCCCACTGGGGCAGGGGCTCCCTGGAAAGCCTCCCAGTCCTCCGCAGCCCCAGCTGTGCTGGTGTGGACTCCTCCTACCCAGCTCCCCCCAACCCCAGAGGAGTAACCGCACATCCTTCCTTCCCTTTCCACTTCCGTCTTCCCCAGCCCCACGAGAGAACCACCTCGGCTCCCCACTGGCGACCAACTCCCTCTAGGGCAGCCCTGCCACCTGCCCCTGAGCACATTCTCCCAGTGCCCCACTGCTCCACCACCACAGAGGGGACAGGGCTCCGGCCGTGGCCCCTGTCCTCACCAGGGGCTCTCCAGCACAGCTCTGCACCTGTCCTGGGTCAGCAACCAGGCCAGGCAGGCTGCCAGGCAGCTCCACAGGGATGTGGGGATGTGTCTCCTCATCTGCTCACAGCTGGAACTTGAGGCTCTAAGGGCAGAGACAGGCCTGTGTGGATGGGGGTCTCCCTTAGAGAGCGGCAGGCTGTTGATGGGGTCCAGCTCCTCTTCATTCTGCTCGTCACAGTGGCCTGGGAGATGACAATGGCAAGATGGGGAAACCGGGGCCCAGAGAAAGAAGGAGAGTCAGTAAGTGGCAGGACCAGGATTCCAGCCCAGGTAACTGGAATTTTGGCTATCGTCCTCAGCCCAGGTCTGAGGCTGGTAGCTGTTGGTGAAGGGGTTCGAGGGAAGCCTCTGCTGATGGCCCACTGTAATGAGGCCCTCTGCGGTTCCTAAGGCTCCGCAAAGCCCTTTCCTGCCCAAGCTCACCCTCTGCCCTCCCAAGCAGCTGGGAGCTTCATTACCTAGATGAGGAAAATGGAGTCTAGCAAGTCAAATGGCTTATCCTAGGGTACCCAGTAACTGTGACTTCCAGTCTCCAGGGCCTTTTAATCTTCTACCCTTTGGCCCTTTCATTAAAATAACTCAAGAGGATGTAGCTCAGTAGCAGTGCTGTTACATGGGCCTGGTGGCAAAGAGCTGTAACCCAAGCCCTGCTCAAAAATGAAAAATACAAATGGAGTGGCAGTGTGGTTCAGTATGAAAGGCCTGGGCTCAATGTCCATTACAAGAAGGAGAAGAAGAAGAAGAAGAGGAGGAGGAGGAGGAGGAAGAGGAGGAGGAGGAGGAGAGGAGGAGGAAGAAGACGAGGAAGAGGAGGAGGAAGAAGAAGAAGGTGGTAACACTCTTGCCTAGATGAAAAGGCCTTGGGTTTGATCCTCAGCACCACAAAAATAAAGGTAACTGTAAAAGCAGCCAAACAAGGGGCTGCAGGAATGGCTCAGCAGTTAGAGTACCTGAGTTTGATTCCCCAGCACCACATAAACTAGGTGTGGGGGTGGATGCCTTTAATCCCAGCACTCAGGAGGCTAAGGCAGGAGGATTGCCAAGCCCAAGGCCAGCCTGCGCTCCATAGTAAGTTCAGGACCAGCCTGGCCTACAGAGCTAGACCCTGTCTCAAAAAAAAAAAAAAAAAAAAAAAAAAGCCAAAGAAATATGGGTTCACCTACACTACCTACCAAGCAAGAAACCTTACCACACTGAGCCTCACTTTCCACATATGTAATTACAAGCATGCCCTACATGGATTAGAAAGGACATGTGTCCTTCTTCAAGCCCATAGCAGTTGTTCGCCCACTTTTGTCCAAGAGCGTCTGTTGTGTCAGAGTGGGGTGCCAGTTGTCCAGGTGGGGAGAGTGCATCTGTCCACACTGGGGCCAGGATCTTCCGATCCAGGATCCTCCTGCTAGCATGGCCCTCCCAGCCTGGCCACACCACTCACCACCCACCTCCAGCCCAATCTCAAGAGCTCCCACCAGATCACGGACCAATTAGCTGGGGAGTCTCCATTGCAAGAGGATTAGGGGTGGGGAGCAAGCTATGAACCTTTGTCTATTCCTGGACCCCTCCCCCTCCTGGCTGGTAAATTGCACTCAGGTATAACAAGCACCTTGGGGACTTGGCTGGTGGAAATCCTTCATCAGCTAGAGCTTATCTGATCCTCCAGTCCCCAGGAGGCGGGGGTGGGGAACAGAAGATGCTTCCAAGCTAAGAAGGTGGAGCCAGAAAGGAAAAAGAGGTGCCAGACTGTCCTGTCTGCCTCAGTCACTTCTTAGGATGCTCCTGACAGCCCAGCGAGATGATCTCAATTACTATCCCATCCTACAGGTGAAGAAACCAAAGCCTCCAGCAGACTCCGGAAGTCTTACAGCAGCTAAGAAGCAGAATCTGAACCTGGGCCACTCTCTCCAGAGAAGATCCTGGTGACCTCTCTGCCCCAGCAGCTCCTGGATCACTTTGAATGTGCCACATGACTCATCCCAGTCCTCTGGGACCTGTCAAGTTCTGGGTGCCGCCGCCTCCACCCTCTCGCCTGGCTTGCAGCCAGAGGAGCTGTTCTGTGTGCACCTGCCTGTCAGGCGCCTCTCCCAAGCCTCGCCTCCAGCCAGTCCCCTCGCTCACTGTGGCCCAGCCATTGGTCTCCAGTACCCCAGCTCCCTTCCCGCCTGGGAGCCACCAGCACCGTGGCTGTTCCTTTAGCCTGGACTCATCTGTCTCTCCTTCCCGTCCCACTAGTCCTACTACAAGTGCCATTTCCCAAGGGTAAAGAAGGACACTTTTCCGGCTCCCCTGGCAACCCAGACCCTCCTGCTCCTGTTTCCCCACGAGTCCCATTTCAGGCCCTTGACATTTATTTTCCCAGACGGCTTCACCTCTCCGATGGCTGATTTCGTCTCCAGGCTAGTGCTGACTTCCCCTTGCTCACTGGTGGTTCCTCTGCATTTTTTTTCCATACTGAAGTTTACACCCAAGGTAGCTCTACCACCGAAATACACCCTCTGCCCTTTTTTGTTCATTTTTTTTGGGGGGACAGAGTCTCACAAAATTGCTCCAGATGATCTTCCACTTGCCATCCTCCTGCCTCAGCAGGTGTGACACCATGCCCGGTGAACCCTCCTTTTGTTCACTTTGGTACTCCTGGTACCTGTGCCAGCCACACAGCTGGGCCTCACCAGGCACTGGGTGAGGGATGGAGGGATGGAGGGAAAGAGGGAATGAAGAAATGAACAAGTGCCCTCCATGCTCTTCCGGGCCCTTCCCGGTGGGCACTTGAGAGTAGCTGGGAGGTTCATGTCAGTTGGAGGTGGGCAGCGATGGAGCAAGAGAGCCAGGCCTGCGAGAAGTTTTTTGAGAGGAAACTCAGAGATGCGGCGTGATTAAAAATTGATATTTCAATGAGATAATCCCTCTCCTAGGCTTTTAATTGATTGTCTAAAAAGCCTTCCTCCGTTGTTGTGCTGCTGTATTTGCAGGGACCATTAATTTTTTTATGGACGAGCAAACCCAGGTAAGGTGGTAGGCCTGCCGCTCGGCTGACTCGAAGCAGTGCCCAGGGTGCCAGGCACGAGTGGCCATGGCACTGGCCTTGCTCTGGATGCCTGCTCTGGGGCTGGCTCCCTCACAGAAGGCCAGGACACATGGTCAGTCACACACTCAGGCCTGGATCCCTCCCTGCCCCGGCCCTCGGCCCTCGTGATGGGAGGAGGAACAGGCCGGGAGCTTGAGTGGAGATTCCCGCCCCGTCCCCAGGTTCCCAGGCCACTCCAAGCTCTGTTCCCTGCCCCGCGCCCCCCCCCCCCTCCATTCCTCACAGGGAGGGGGAGAGGTGGAGGGGGAGAGGTGGCAGAGGAGGAGGAGCCGGTGAGTAGGAGGCAGGGCGCCTGGTTCTGCTGCTTCCCTTCTCTGGGCCTCAGTGTCCTTGGCCATCCAGGAATCCCATCCTGAGAAGCAGCTCTGCAGATGGAGGCTGGCTTTGCACTGAGAGCAGGAACAGGCTCTGTGATGCTAGGGATCGGTCTTAACATCCTTCCCTGTTCTTCAGGGACTTGCGTCTCACCCCCTTCCATGTGCCCAGCTTGCAACCTGGCGGCCGCAGGCTCCTGAGCACACCCGTCTGCCAGGTCCCTGTCGCTGTCCCTCTCTCCTGACACCCCATCCCTGCGAGGAGGCCCCAGAGGGTCCCTGGCTGTGGTGCAGTGGACCTCGGTGGGGCTCTTTCACAGCTGACCCACCTCTGAGCTGGCCTCCCCGACACCTGTCTGCTGCTCCGTGCTCATGAGGAGCCATGAGCCACGTAGGTGGCCGAGCTGTCACACAGGCCCTGCACTTCCGAGAGCCATCACTTGCTTCATGCTCTGCCGCTGCTGCCGCCATGAAGCCACCCATAATTCCTAGAAGTGGGAGGAGCCCACATTTCATTTTACAAATTATATAGCTGGTTTTGTCATCAAGGGGCAGAACTGCTTCTGGAAACAGCTGTAGGTTGTTTTCCCCGGCTGTCTGGCCATGAACCCTCTCTGCCCAGAAGACTACCCTACCCACCCCCCCATCCTACCCGCCTCCCTCACCTGCCCCAGGTGCTCCCTGCTGGAAGCCCCAGAGGCCCTACCCCTCCCCGGGAGAACGAAGAGCAGAGGAGAGGGAACAGCCTCCCTGAGCGTCTGGATACTGCAGGCCCTGCCTGCGAAGGGGTCTCACAGGCACGGCAAGGGGTCCCCAAGCCCGACATTCGTGAGGCTCATCTTTGAACTGAATGAGTGATGTCTCCCACAAACAGGTCTGACCGTCGCCAAGCGGGAGCTCAGAGTCCAGGAGGAGACGAAGTACAAATTAATTTAAATGATCTGCGGGATTCATAACAGCCTTTGGTCGGTTTGGGGCTTGGGGTTTGTTATTTTCAGGTCCGGGCTCTGAAAGGCACCACGGCTATGACCTCAGATACTGGAAAGGTCTCCTCCGGCCACGCTGATGTCTTCAGGTGGCAGAGGGGCAGTCTGGCAAATCACAGCAGAAACAAAGACAGCTGGCTTTCAGAAGTCTCCCCCAGGACGCCTGCACACGGGGGCAGGCTCTCAGCGCCTGACGGACTGGTCAGCCGCACAGATGCTCCTGGTGGCGTTGTGCACGACAGCCAAAACAGAGCCGGCAGTCTGGACAGGTTAAACGGGCAGCACCTCTCTCCAGTCTGTCAGGAGATCCCCCAGCAACGTCCCGCTCTCACTTCCGGCAGCACTTACGGATGCTTTCGGTGTCGCTCCCCTAGTTCCACACAGGCTCCCTGTTATTCCCTGGGGACAGAGATTTTTTTTTTTTTTCAAAATGCAAGTGCATCTGGCATCTTCCTCTGTGTAGCACCCTCGACTGGCAATCTGCCAGTCTTAGGTTGAACTGCGAACTTGGCCTTTGAGATACTGCAAGGTCAGCCTCGCCGAGCGCCACGTTCTCTTTTCTCTGGGCTGCCTTTCAGGCTCTTCTACAGCCACCTGTCCCCGGCCACGGGGCCTTTGCATGTGCAGTACCTTCACACCGTAACGCCTTCCCTTGGCTCTTTGCCTGATCAGCTCACCCTTTTTGTAATTTGCACATGTTTATGATATATATTCATTTATGTATTGATTACATACAGCTTAGAGAACTGGTTATGTACATAATGCCTTTTGGTTTTTCCCCGTTCCCCTCCCCCATCCTGGCTTTCTCGGCCTCCAGCCGTAAGTCCCCATTTCCTACCTTCCCTCTTCTAGTTTGCCTTTCAGTCATTTTGAGTTTCTCATACAGGTGAGACCACATGACACGTAGCCTTTCATCTGGTCTACTTTGCTAATCATTATGGTCTCAAGGTGTGTCCATTTTCTTTATGACAAACTCCATAAATTCTCCATGGTGTATGCATACCACATTTTCTTTATCCATTCATCCACTAATGAACATATAGGCGGTTTCTCAGATTTAGCTGTTAGGAGTGGTGCTGCTATGAACATGGGTATGCATATGTCCCTCTAAGGTGATGTCTTTAGTTCTTTTGGAAAGATGCCCAGGAGAGGTGTAGCCGTGTCGAATGGGATTTCTATTTTCAGTTTTCTACAGAATTTCTATACTAGTTTCCACAGTTGACTCTCCTCTGTTCTTAAGCATCCCTTCCTCAGCCTTCCAGGACAAGTTGTGTCTCTCCACACCCCTTCCGGCGCCATGGAGCCCTTTACTCTGCCTCTGGGTCCTTCTAAAGAGTTGGCCTGCAAACGCAAGTGCTTGGCTAATGCCTGCCACTTGCACTAGACCATGAACTCTTTGAGAGCACGGGTTGCTCCTATGAACCACATGTCCTGGTGCTCAGCACCTGGCACAGAGTAGGTGCTCAGAGGCTTGCTTAGTTGTTGCGGTTCACTTGTCCTAGAAGGGAGGAATGAACAAAAAGACACAGACAAAAGACACACACACACACATATAGGGGAAGACTGCAGCAACGAGAGACTGCGCTCTTTATTTTTATAGGTCCCTAATCCAACCCCCTCTCTTACTTGCTGACCTTTACCCTAATTTTGCCTTGCATCTCTTATTAGACCACCTAGCTTTGTTATCTAATCAAGGAACCTCAAAGTCTGCAGTAGTCTGCTTGCATTTGTTTGCCACAAGCCAAGAGAGGCCCTCATTTGCAAGAGACCTCCAGCCCCTCCCGTGTGCAGGCAGTGGCTCATCTTGGATGGCAAAACAAGAATTGTCTGAGACTCCAAGCCCTTCCTGTTTGCAGGCAAGAGCCCATCATCTCAGACTGTAAAACAAAAGACTACCTGAGATTCCAAGCCCTTCCTGTTTGCAGGCAAGGTCTCTTCATCCCAGGGGGCCAGACAAAGATATCTGTCTCCATTGAAGGAACAGAGTCAAACTCCAGAATAGTTTAATTATTTAAGCTTTGGTGGTCTGTGTCTTTAATCCTTGGTTCCCTTCACTTAGTGACTCGGTGAATCAGTAAGGGAGAGGGGCTAGCCCAAGGCCCTGGCCTCCCTTCACTGCTGGGCCTGGGGCATAGCTTGTCAGCTTTGCTGTTACTATGTGCCATGCGTGTGTGCTCAGGAAGACAGCCGCTGGACAAGAGAGAGCCCTGAGCTGGGAGGGGCTGGAATGTCCTCCTGTTCTGCTTCCTGAGCACTGGTGGTCTCTGAAGCCATGGGAAACCACAGGAGCCCAGCCTCCATGGCGGAAGCAGGACCTGGGCCCATCTCCTTCCTCTCCCCCCCTCATCTTCAGTCCCCTTTGATGTGAAGGCTTCCAGGGAGGCTGGTTTGTGTCAGTGGAGCTGGGGGAGGAAGACAGGACGTGACCTCATCTTAACTGGCCAAGTGACCCAGATGTCAGGGACCCACACAGCTAGTGGACACCAGCCTCCTCTGAGAAGAACTCGCCCACCTGATGGCTGTGGTGGTGTTGCCCTGGGTTGTGGGGATAGCTCATGGCTCCGAATTTTACCTCCGCTGCCTCTGGCTCTGAGTGTCCTTTTCCCAAGAGCAGACCTGGGGTGTGGGGCAGGAGGGGAGCCAGGACCTCCCAGGGGCCTCCAAGGTGATATGAACAAGAATCCCTGTCTGTCTAGTCATGTCAGAGCCTCCAGAATAGTCTCCAAGGTTATCCGTTCAAATCCCAGCTTGAATCTATCATCTTGAAGAGATTCTTCCACTTCCTGGGCCTCAGTTTCCATATCTCCAAAACGGGAATGGCACTTCCTACCACGGGTTGCTCCTGGGAGGTCTGGGAAGCTGGTGTCACATTTCCAGGGCTGGAGGGGAACTCACACGCACCACCTTGGTGAGCACACTGATGTCAATCTCACACTGCAAAACAGTCCCCCAAAACCAGCAGATCTCAAGGCAGATGGAAGCCAGGGGGTGTCTGCGGGTATCTCTTCATCTTCTGTTGTCAAGGAGAACGTGGAGGGCAGGCAGGAGTGTGGGCTTGCACCTGGCTGGCACTTGCTGGTGCCTTTTTAGCAAAAAGCTTAACAGATGTGTTTTATTTTCAAGGTGTTTTATTTATTCTATTTGTTCCTGAGGCCAGTAGGAAAAAAAAGGAGAGGTCATTTGAAGAGAGGCTTTGAGCAAATAATAGGAGATGCTTGAATCTTGCAAAATTGCCTGTGGCCAGAACTTGAGAAATACTGTTGTGAGGTGGAGGAAAATTCTTTGAAAGCTGTTGAGAAGTCTAAACCCAGGACCCAGCGGAGGGCCATGCAGGGTCAACTTTGAGGAAGGGCTTTGTGTTTGCCGGGCCTAGACGCCAGAGGCCTGAGAGAATGCTCAGTGAGACCAGGCCTCGCTGCCGCTTCAGCGGGCAGGATAGAGGGGCCCCAGTGGTGAAGGGTCCTGGATTGGCGCCCGCTGCCTCTTGCCTCGGTCCTCAAAGGGCACTTCGGGAGGGACACCCAGGTCAGACCCCGAGTCCTCCACCCAGAGGGAATTGGAATCCAGCATGTAACCCCTCCCAGGCCATGGACCCGGACATCGTGGGGTGGGAGAAAGAGAAGTAATTATGTGCATTCACTCAAAGTAACACATTTGATAATTTTACAGGTTTTTTTCGATTGAAGGATGTACATATGACCATTATAGAAAGGTTAGAGGCAGCAATGGCTACATGATTACTGGAGGGAATAACTTGCCTGTTTCGATCCATGTCACATGTCCTGATCCAAGGGTCTCATATGTATTTTCTCATCAATCCAGATGAAGAGATGCTTTTATCATCATCATCATAATCCTCACCGTGCCCACTTTACAGATGACAAAACCGAGGCCCAGGGCCAAGTTGTGGTGACACACACCTGTAATCCCAGCTATTCAGGAAGATAAGGCAGAAAATTGTAAGTTCAAGGCCAGCCAGGGCATTTTAGCGAGATCCTGTCTCCAAATAAACAAATAAAAAGGGCTGGGAAGGCTGCTCAGCACTTCCGGAATCCAGTCTCCAGTACTGAAAAAGTAAATAAACAACTTGGGGCGGCTTGCATGTGCTCAAGCACCCCCTTCTCTGTCAGGCGCTCCTGGTCTTCAGAGCACACAGAAGACTGAAGAGAGGCTGTTCCTGCCACTACCGGAGATACAGAAGTAGAAGTGGGTGCAGGTTATTCCTTACCCCTGATTCCTTGCCTCAGCTTCCCCGGAATCCCATTGTTCCCTCCTAGCCCAGGAAGCCAGAGAGAAGAGGCCCTGGGAAAGATGCTTGTGCCCTCCCTGGGGCTTGCCCAGCCCTGGGTGTGGGCCTAGGTGGCCATGGCCGCTTCCAGGCTTGCCAGGCGCTACATGGCAACCCCCTTCCCAGCTCCCAGAGCAGCCTAAGCCACCGGAGGCAGGAAGCACAGCCACCTCCTGACCCGGAAAGGGTGTGGGCTGAAGAAAGGCAATGTGATAAAATGAGACTGGCCTGCTGAGAGGGGCTGGGGCCTGGGGCAGGGCCGTCTGGGGCTGAGCAGGGTGTGTAGTTACCCCGGATGGCACAGCCTTTTAGCTCAGCAGCTTTGGGCGATATAGATTTAGATATAGATTTGGTACAGATTTAAGTTGATTTAATGTAGCAATGTGATATAGTTTTAACTTTGTTTTATTGTAGCAATTCACTTATTAGGTCACTGATAAAAATTTATCCTAAGAAAACTGATTGATGTAAAGATAACCCTGTGAATGTACAAGTATGCACCTTCTAATATACAGCTAAGGCATTTGAAATTTAACTTTTTTTTCTGCCTTCCCTAATTTACTAGTCTTTTGAACTACATGCCTGTAGTTATTTTCTAATGTGAACTGGTGGGTAAGGCCAGGTTTAAGAATAGCAACAAAGATATAGCAAAATACAGGAAAAAAAAAAAAACTTTTGGTAAATATCCCAATGAAGGGATTGGTTGGATTCAGAGAAAAGGCCTCAAGATTTGACTACTACAACCCATTCGAGGAATAGGAAGCTGAGGTAGAGTGGTGACTTGAGTGAAATGACTTAGGCGTGGAAGATAAATATGTTAAACACTGTATAGTTTCTCGGACTTGGAAAACCCAGAACACAGACATTCTTTGGAACCACATGAAGTGATAGCCGGAGCCGGGGAAGGGACAGGGAGGGCGTGGGAGGGTAGAAAATGGGAAGGGATTGTAAAGTCGATGTGATACATATGTGTACAAAACACCCAAATTCATTGTAAATATTATGTATTGCATTTGTATATTAATAAAAATAGTGGAAAAAAAAGAATGCCCAGCTGGGGAACCGGGGCCCTGGCCTGCCCTGCCCTGCCCAGGCCCCAGGCCCGCAACCAAGCCTGGCTGGCACCAGGCTCGCCAGGAGGTGCTGAGGTGGGAGTGGGACTCGCCTGGAGACTTGGGCACAGGTCTGGTCCCACTCATCATTTTATTTTATTTATTTATTGCCATTTTATTTACTTTCTGTTTACATGTCCCACCTGGGTCACTTTCACTTCCCTTTCCCCTTCCCACGCCCTTGCTCTCTCCAGTTCTCTTTCCCTGCCCTCACAGTCTGTCTTCTTACTTTTTTTCATTTTTTACTTTCTTGTGGTTTGATTTTCTCATATTAGAGAGACTACAATATTTAACCTTCTGGGTCTGATTCATTTCACTAAGCATAATGGTCTCAAGGTGCATCCATTTTCCCACAAAGGATGCAAAATTATCTCTCTTTATGGCAGACTAGTACTCCATCGTGTAAACCTACCACCTCTTTTTCCCCCACCATTTTTATTAATATATGTACATGCAATACATAAGGTTTACACTGAACTTGAGTATTTTGTGCACACACATATCACATCAATATTATGATCCCTTCCTCTCCCCACTTTCAGCCCTCCCACACCTCCCCATCCCCCTCAACTCCCAATATCACACACATCTGGCTCTACAGAATGCCTGTGTTCTGGGTTTCCCAAATCAGAGAAACTACGCAATATTTAACATATTTAATCTTCTGTGTCTGACTCCCTTTACCACTCAAATCACCACTTATTAGCTCAGTTTCCCATCCCTAGAATGGGTTGCAGTGGGCATATATTGATGCCTCTTCTCTGGCTCCAGCAGAGCCCTTTATTGGGGTGATTTGCCAAAAGTTCTTTTTTCTTACTCTATCTTTGTTGAGATTCTTTTATGTGGTTTCACCCACCAGTCTACATAAGAAGAGAACAATGAAAGTCATAAGGCAGAATATGTGAGAAAGAAAGACAGAGAAGTTACATTTCAAATTCTTTAGCTGAGTACTGGAAGGTAAATGTTTGTACATTCAAAAGACATTCAGGTTCTAATTGTATCAATCAGTTTTTTTCTTTTTTTAGTCTAAGCTTACATCCAAGACCAAATGAGTGAATTGCTACTTTCAACAAGTTTAAGTCTATACTAAATTAACTTAAATCTCTATCTCTTATGTATACTACATTTACACTTAAAGCAATAGATCATACTACCTATTCTTTATCCATTCATCTGTTGATGGACCTATTGGCTTCTTCCAAGATTGGTTATTCAAAATCCACCCACAATTTTACACAGGAGGATACTGGACCTTGCCAATGGCCTCGAAGACAGGGAGGAAAGTCAGGCTGTGACTGAGATACCTCCTTAAGTTTCCATGTAAGTTTTTTCTTGGTAAATCTTGGTAACTCTTGGTAACTCTCAGGGCCCTCCACAGCTCCCCTCCAAGCCACCTTCATCCAAGGTTGAAACTGAAGGACCACCTACAGGCTGCAACTTCTGTGTTCTGGATTTGGGTTTGGAAATTGGAAACTTGGGAAGATGTTTCAGAGTCGTAAGTTTGCAAATACTTGATTATAGTTAGCACTGACTGAGACCTTTCTGTATGACAATGTGGTCTGTGTGACATAGTGTATTATACACTATGCGTGTTGTGTTGTCGTATGTCATATATAATGGTACCTCAGTACCTGTTACTAATTGGTTCCAGACGGCACAAGTACCAAACAATTTGTTTGGCTGAAAAGGGTAGCAGGTAGCAATTCACAAGGTAATCAGTACCGACAAGTTCTAACTCGTGCATCAAGGACCAAACTAACAACAAGAACTGAAATAAAACTTTTTGCCACAAAATGAGTTGCTACCAAATTTGGCAACTTTGGAGGATGTCAAATACCAAGGTATGAATGCACAGGTATTGTGTGTGTGCACGCATGTGCATGGAATCACACAAGGTATCTTCTTTTTTGGTCTGGCTTCTTTCCCTGCCCTCTGCATAACTTCTCTGAGATTTACACATGCTACTGCATTTATCAGTAGCCATGATTGGCTCCTGTTGTTGCAGACTTGTAGCCCAAGGCGTGTACAGTCATGCACTGTGTGACATTTCAGTTGACAATGGACTGCATGTACCGTGGTGGCCCCAGGAGATCGTACCATCTACGTTGCCACAGCCATCTTGGTTTGTGAAAGTAAACTCTATGATGTGCTGTTTGCTGCCAATGACTAGCTTGCCTAACAGGGCATTTCTTAGACTGTATCCCTGTCATAAGTGTCATAAGTGACACATAACTGCGTCTATGAAAATATTTTGAAATGCAAACTAATATATTGAGACAGAAAGTAAATCAATGAATGCCTGGGTTGATGGGGCACAGAAGCGATGAGGGAGGGATGTTAGGACAGAAAGAAACTGTAAAATGATAGATATATTCACTATCTTGATTGTGCTGATAGTTTCATAGATGTACACATGTCAAAACTCACCAAATTGTATATTGTATATGTAATTATCGTGAACACTTTGCTTTGTGGTCACTGTAAACATTTGGGGGGGGTGGGACAGGGAGGAAAGAAACAATAGTCCACATGTCCCCAGCATCTGTTCGGAGCAGTGTGCAGAATGTAATGCTCTTTTGTTAGAAACGTTTTATGATTTTTAAAATAAATTTAGTGAACCTATTTTTGGTGGTCTTTTTTTATATAGTCATTTTTCAAATGGTGAATGAACCACCTGACCCACCCTTAAACTAAACACTAAGTTGGATTTTCAGCTCCTCTGTTGGATATTGACAAAAATATATTGTCAGGTTAACTTCTAGTGATTGATGGTTTCACAGTCCATTGCCTGGGAAGAAATTCCATCATACACATATTCATGCTTATAATAAGCTGGGGACTTTTTGTTTTTGCAAATGTTTGCCCCTACTTTTCAGCTGTTTTCTATGTTAGTTACAAAGAGCCAAAGTGGGGAGCAGTACTGCAAATTGAGTAATAAGTATATTCCAAAAGCCTGATAAGTAGCAGGTTTTATTAATTAAAATGTTGCAGAAGTGGCAGGTGCTGAATAAATTTTGATTATTTTATTAATTTCTCACCTATAGACTTAAAACTGTCAACCTTGCTAGTGTTTACTTAAACTTTGTAAAAAAAATATGTTTTTTCCATTGTATGCAAAATGAAAGGAAAAGATGTACTGTTTCTCTCTTGTATGTTGGATTATGTAGGAAATGTTTGTGAACGATGCAGAAAAAAGACAGAAGTTCCTGTGGATGTTTTGTGTAGTAACTTGGCATTTGTATTAGTAGTTAAAATTTCACTTCCAAATAATACTCGCACAATGCTAGAGTTGATGTGTGCCCAGTTGGACAAAAGGTTGGATGACACCTGTGAAATCTGTTGATACATTCCTCTTATAAGGAAATACAAGAATCAATTACAAAAAAATAAAATAAATGAATAGATAGATAGATAAAGTGGCCATCATAAGAACACTTCAATTAGCAATTACAAATATGTTTGAAACAAATGAAAAGGGTCTCAGCAAAGAAACAGAAGATACAAGAACATCCAAAGTAGAAATGGTAGAACTAAAATTAAAAACTAAGTGGGCAAGCTCAAGGCACCAAGGGCATACAGGTAAGAACTGGTGAACTGAAGAAAAATAAAAATTGCCCAATCTGAGGAAAAGAGATAAAGTAGACTAAGAAATAAAAATAAAGATTAATAGATTACATGCCTATAATCCTCAGGAGGCTGAGACAGGAGGATTGCCATATGTTCAAGGCCAGCCTGGGCTCCATGGTGAGTTCAGAACCAATCTGGACTGCAGAGTAAAACCCTGCTTTAAAAAAAAAAAGATTAATAGAGTCTCAGGGATCAGTGGGACAACAAAGATACAATGTTTGTGTTGTGAGAATCCCTGGGAGAAAAAAGATAGAATGCAGAAATGAAAAATTAATAAAAAACTTGGAATACCAGCACTCTGGACAGCTAAGGCAGGAGGATAACAAATCTGAGCCCTACTGGGACAATTTAGTGACTTAGTAAGAACTTGTCTAAGAATTTTTTAAGAGGTAGGGAGGACAGGCAAGATTGCAGCTAAGTGAGAAGACGCTGGGTTCAATCCCCAGTGGCATAAAACATTCAAAGACACAGAAGAGGAGGAGGAGGAAGATGCTGCTGAGTGAACCTTGAAGAGAACAACCCAAAAAAAGCACACTCCAAGTTCAGCATAGTTAAACTTCTGAAAACTAAAGGTAAACATAGAATCTGGAAAGCAGCCATGCTGGGGAGCTCAGTTCCAGTGACAGCCTATTTTTCATCAGAAAACATGGCGGTCAGAAAGACGTGGAACAACATTTCTCAAATGTTGAAAGAAAAATGCTGTCAACCTGGAATCCTATTCCGGAATGAATGACAAATCTGAAAGGCAAATTTTAAGACAGAGGCACTCTAAAAGAATTTATATTTACCCTGAAAAATGGATAAAGAAAATTCTTTAAACAGAAACAACGAAGTAAGGAAACTCTGGACAGGAAGAACACAAGAATACAGAAAGCAAACATAGGGGTACATGCAATAGGTTTTATTTTCTTCCTTGAGTTTTCTAAATTATGTTTTATAGTTGAAGAAAAAATGATTACATTTTCTAATGATTCTGACTGTATGTAGAGGAGAATTTTAAGACAATCACTATAAATTAAGAAAGGTAAAATGACCAAAAAGGAGGTAATATTTCTTTTTCTTTTTCTTTTTTCTTTCTTTTTTTTTTTTTTTTTTTTTGAGACAGGGTCTGGTTCTGTAGCGCAGGCTGGTCCTGAGCTCACTATGAAGCCCAGGCTGGCCTTGGACTCACAGCAATCCTCCTGCCTCAGCCTCCTGAGTGCTGGTTACAGGTGTGCGCCACCACGCTCATCTTATGTGGTACTGGGGAATCACACTCCGGTCTTTAGTGCTTGACTTAGTGCTTGCTAGGCAAGCGCTTTAACCACTGAGCAATTCCTCCAGCCCAGGAGGTAATATTTCTATACTTCACTTACACTTATAAAATGATCACACCCTTGGACTGTGATAAGTTATACAGACATACTGAAACAACTAGCGTAACCAGTAAGAGCCATGCAAGCAAGTAATCAAAAAAAAAATAGACAAATCAAAATGGAATTCTATAAAGTATTCCAGTAGCTCATAGGAAAGCAAAAAATAGAAAAACTGAACAAACAGAAAACAAAATAAAATGGCAAACTGATGCCCTAGCATATAATTACATTAAGTGCAAATGGCTAAAGACGTCAATTGAAAGATAAGAGACTGGTAGAATCAACCAAGCAACAACATGCTGGCTCCAAGTATTCACTTCAAATACAATATAGGGCCAGGCTGGGTGGTACAGGTCTGAAATGCCAGCACTCTGGGAGGCAGAGGCAGGAGGTTCCCAAATTTGAGCCCAGCCTCGACAACTTGGCAAGATCCTGTCTCAAAATCAAAAATAAAAAAATGGGCTGGGTATGTAGCTCAGTGTGAAGGTCCTAGGCTCAATCCCCTGCCCAAAAAAGAAGGGAAAGGAAGGAAGGAAAGAAGGAAAAAAAAAGAAAGAACAAGCAAGTTGAATTAAAGAATAAAAAAAAAATCTAGCCAGGAGTTGGAGGGGCATAGTTCAGTGGTTAAAGTGCTTGCTTATCAAACTCAAGGTCCCAGGTTCGATTCCCCAGCACCACATAAGCTGGGCCTGGTGGCAAATGCCTTGTAATCCCAGCACCCAGAAACAAGGCTGTATCCAGAGGATTGCTGTGAGTCCAAGGCCAGCCTGGGCTCCATAGTGATTTCAGGGCCGGCTTGGACTACAGAGTGAGAGAGACCCTGTCTCAAAACAAAATAAAATAAAACAGAAAATCCAAAACAAACAAACAAAGAAATACAACTACTAATCAAAGGGAAACAGAAGTGACTAAATTAATATCCAAAGTTAACTTTAGAGCAAAGAAAAAATCCAGAGACAGAGGGGAATAGTATATAATAATAATAAAAGGGCCCACATATCAAGAAAATATAGCAACCTGTTGTGGTTAGGATATGGAGTGTCCCCCAAAAGTCTCATGTATTTTAACGGAACCATGTGATGTTGGTGGACTGGGGTCTGGTCTGGAGGGTGGATTACAGTTAAGTTAGGATTAACGGCGTGTAGTGGCCACACCTGGATGCAGGAGGGACAGGTTACTGGGCGGAGACCTGAAAGGATACTTAAACTGCACCTGCCTTCCTAGAAGACTGGGGACTAGTCTCAACTGGTCTCAGCTTGTCTTCCTGTTTGTCCGGGGAAGCTGCTGCCACCTCTCTCTCTGCCATGTACTTCGATTGCTGCCAGCCACCCCTGAATGGACTGTGACCTTCGAAACTGTGAGCTAAAATAAACCTTTCCTTTCCTAAGTTTGTGGGTGTCAGGTATTGAGTCACAGCAACAAAAAAGTAACTAAGACACAACCTTAAATGTATATACCCTGAACAACATAACCACAAAATGCGTAAAACAAAAGCTGATAGAACCGAGGGGAGAAAACTGCACATCCACATTTATAGTTGAAGATATCCAGATCTTTTCCCCAACTATTGACAGAACAACTGAATAAAAAAATCAGAAATGATGCAGAAGATCCAGGCATGGTGGTGCACACCTGTAGTCGCAGCTACGTGGGAGGCTGAGACAGGCAAATCTCAAGTTTCAGGGCAGCCTAGGCAATTTAGCGAGACCTTGTCAAAAGGAAAGAAAAAGTCTGGGGATGTATCTCAGTGAACACTGAAACAAAAACAAAACAAAACTGTTAACTGGATAAAAACGTAATTAAAACATCAAAATGTGTAGGATACACCTAGAATGGTGATGAGAGGGAAACTGAATGCACTAAACGTTCAAATCTCTCATCTTAGCTCCCACCTTCAGCATCAGGGAAAAGAGGAGCTCGAGCCAAGAGTTTGCATCCACAGCAAGCAGAAAGAAGGAAGGAAACAAGAAAGGTAGGAGCCAAGATCAATGAGATTCTTTTAAAAAGAAAAAAAATCAATGAAATAAGAACTTGTTATTTGAAAAAAGTCAATAAAATTGACAAGTCTCTAACAAGACTGACAGAGGCAGAAAGAGAAAGTGAGAGAAGAGACACACTGCCCGTATCAGGAACGAACAGGGATGCCGGTAGAGACCCTACAGGCTTAGCAATGACAAGAGAGGACGCCACAAATGGCTCTGCACACAACCGAGGGGAAATGACCTCCGTAGGCCGACCACCATGACTCAACTACCCTGAAACAGATCA
Source organism: Ctenodactylus gundi (assembly GCA_004027205.1). Taxonomy (NCBI): domain Eukaryota; kingdom Metazoa; phylum Chordata; class Mammalia; order Rodentia; family Ctenodactylidae; genus Ctenodactylus; species Ctenodactylus gundi. The sequence goes on from PVKB01002465.1 coordinate 275,209, forward strand.
TATAAGTAGGCCAACAATCGTTAAGAAAATGGAATTACCCAGGGCTCTGGGCGGCTGAAGCAGGAGGCTCACCAGTTTGAGCCCAGCTTGGGAAACTTAGCAAGACCTATCTCAAACAAACAATGAAAATGGGCCGGGGTTACAGCTCAGGGTGAAGGGCTTGTGTTCAATCTTCAGTACACACACACACAAAAAGAGTAAATTGAATTAAATATTTAAAACTACCAACACCCCCACAGTTTTTAGACCCAGATGTTGTTGTTGAATTCTACCACACATTCAAAGAAGTAACACCAATTCTACACAATCTGTTCCAGAAAACACTGTCCAATTCATCTTTAGAAGTTAATATTACCTCGATGCCCAAACCAGATAAAGATATTGAAAAGGAAAACACACACACACACACACACACACACACACACACACAGACACACACACACACACAGGCCCATAGCCCTGATGAATATAGGTGCAAACATAATATCAGCAAGTAAAATTTGGCCAAATGGTAAATGAATCATTCATTATGACCAAGTAGGTTTCATTTCAAGGATGTGAAACTGGTTCGATATTTGAACCTAAAAGCCAGGCTCAGGGGTACATGCCTGCAGTCCCCTCTACTCAAGAAGCTATGGCAGGAGGTTCTCTCAAGTGTAATTCAAGGTCAACCTGGGCAACACAGCAAGAGCCTGTCTGGAAAACACTTTTTTTTTTTTTTTTAAGGGGCTAGGGTCAGGGCCCAGTGGCACAGGACTATAATCCCTGCATGTTGGGAGCCTGAGGCAGGATGATTGCAAATTCAAGCCAATCTTGGGCAATTTAGCAACTTAGCAAGACCCTGTTTGAAAGAAAGAGAGAAAGAAAGAAAAGAAGGAAAGAAGGAAAGAAGGAAGGAAGAAAGAAGAGGGTGGGGGGGAGGGACTAGGGATGTAGCTGAGAGTGAAGGCCTTATGTTCAGTTCCCAGTACTGTAAAACCTAAGATAAATTAAGATTCAAAACTGGGCTGGAGCTGTAACTCAGTGATAGATCTCTTTCCCAGCATGCACAGGCCCTGAGTTGCATCCCAGTATTGTATAAACAGAAAACCTTGGGTATAAATCTAACCGAGTGCAAATAGGACTTGTATTTTGAAAACTCCACAATGATAAAGAAATCAAAGAAGATATAAATAAATGGGGACATGTGCCATGATCTTGGATTGGAAAATGAAGTAGAATCAAATGTTAGTTCTTTCCAAACAGATGTATAGGTTTGTGATTTCTATAGGATCCCAGAAAGATATTCTGTACAAATAAATAAGATTGTTCAAAATGGACATGAAAAGGCGAATGAACTAGAGTAGCTAACAATTTTGAAAATTAAATGAAGTGGGATAATTAGTGATTTGAATTTTAAGCATTATTTTATAGTGTTAGTAATTAAGACTGTGTGCTTTCAACAGGATAGGACGTATTAATGGAACAGAGCAGAGAACCCAGAAATAGGTCCAGCTGATTGACTGGACCAGGAATATCCTACTCCTGACTATGTTCCGACAGGTTCCCACTAAACTGCTCAGGCTACCTTTGAACTTGAGATTCTCCTGCCTCAGTGGCCGAGATTACAGGTGAGCACCAACATGCTTGGTGATTTATATGATTTTTGACAGAGTTGTAAAAGCAATTAGATAGAAAAAAAAGAGCTTTTTCAACAAATGGTACTAGAACAACTGGACATCTATAAGCAAAATGTCCATATGGAACCAAATCAAAATAAAGCAGAACAAACTCCCCCCCCCCACACACACACACAAAACTTTTCCCAAGGATCCCAGATTTAAATGTAAAACATAAAGTTACAGAACTATTAGTGTAAAACATAGAAGGAAATCCAGACTTTGTAGAATTGGCATCAAACGCATGAGCCATAAAAAGAAAAAACTGACAATCTGGACTTCATCAAAATTAAAAAGCTTTTGCTTTGTGAAAGAGCCTGTTAAGTGGATGAAAAAGCAGGATACAGATGGAGAAAATACTTTCAAATCATATATCAAAAAAAGAAATAGTATCTAGAATATATAAAGAACTCTCAAAATTCACAAGCAAAAAAAGCGGGCAGCATGGATGGAAAATGTGAAGAAACATCCTACTTAAGGAGGCAGATACACAGACAGTAAATTACCCCATGAAAAGATGCTCCACACCAGAATCACTCAATACAAATTAGAAACACAATAAGATATCACTCGACACTTGTCAGAAGGGCTTATTAAAAAAAAAAAGGTGGAGTAACACCCAAAGCTGGGAAGAAGGCGGGCCATTCCCCCATCGCGTGCGGACTGTAAAACTGTGCAGCCACTCTAGAAAAGCTTTTGGTAGTTTTCAAAAAAAAAAAACAACAACAACAACAACAACAACAACACTGAATTACTGTACAACCCAGCCACCGCATTCAGAGGCATTTATCCCAGACAAAGGAAGACATATGTTCACACAAAAATCTTTACACACTACTCAGAGCAGCTTTCTTTTCAGTAGCCTAAAACTGGAAACCACCCAGATGGCCTTGAATGTGTGCATAGACAAACTGTGGGGCATCCATACTACCACGGAGTACTACACGGCTATAAAAGGAACGAGCCATGGGTCTGTGCGAAGACTGAACGAATCACCGAAGATGACTGAGTGGATAAAGCGACTCCCCAAAGATTCCATATGGACAATTCCAATTGTGTAACATTCTTGAAGCAATTAGGACAGAAATGGAGAACAGATTGGTGGTTGTCAGGAGTTAGAGGAGTAAGGGCTCAAGAAAGAGGGTGTGGCTATAAAGGACCACAGGAGGGATGTTTATGGCGACAGAAATGCTTCCTTCCTTCCTTCTGTCCTTCCTTCCCTTCCCCCCCCGCCCCCCCCCCCCCCGACTGGAAATCAAACTCAGAGCATTCCATGAGCTCCATCCCTGTTCTTTTCATTTCTTGAGGTAGAGTCTTGCTTAACTCCTTCACCTCAGGGGCAGCTGGGATTACAGGCATGCACCACCATAGAAAAGTTTTCTGTCTGGACTGTACCGGTGTCAAATCTGGGTAGTGTCACTATAACGTAGCGTTCCAAGATGTTACCATTGGGGAAACTGGATAAAGAGTACCCAAATTCTCTGTATTACACCTTACAACTACATTTGAATCTACAAATGCCTCAAAATAAGTTTCATTTTTAAAAGTTAGGTGAAAACACTTACGGGACAATGATGCAGAGAGTGGATTGGGTGGCGATTTTGAGAAGGAGAGAATGGCTTCCGGGAACTTCACCCTAGAAAAGACGCCTTTTTATGGTGAAATCTTTTCTTTGTTGTTGACAATACTCCTTCAGAGGTTTCTAGGGGTAAAAGCAGTTTTCTGTGATGGATCAAGTGCTGGGGCTTTATGGGCTGTGGTTTGAAGCAAAGCAGGTGGGGTCAAGTTTGGCAGAGGTCAGGAGGTCGAGGTCCAGGCCAGTTTGGCAGCAGGGACTGCGGCAGCCGCCTCCAGGCTCTGGGGTCTGGGGCTGGTTAGCTTTGGCTCAGGACTGGAGGCTGCTGGGAGCCCTCAGGAGCTCCCTTGCTGATCATAGGAACCACGGGGTCCACGCAGGAAAGTTTTCTGGGGGAAGAAAGTTGCTCCCTTAGAGGATCCCTGGGCAAGGCTAAGGCCCAAGTGTCTTGGAGGCAGATGGGTGGACTCCGAGGGGAACCCTGGGTCCTAGGTCGCTCCAGGCATTAAGCCTGGTCAATGGTTAGGCGTGGAGGTATTTTCATTTCTCAAGATTTCTGTTGTTTGGGTGTGACCTCTGGCTTGGTTTTGTACATAGGGCCCAAAGCAGATCTTAAATATTAATGTGCTTCAGAATAACCTGGAATTCTGATTTCAAAGGTCTGGCATGGATGGGGTTAGGAATGGGTATTTCTGACAAGTTTCATGGTGATACAAAAACTGGCCCAGAGCCCGCATGCCGAGAACCGCTGCTGCAAAAGGCTGCAGACTTGAACGGAAACGTCCCCGTGCCTGCCTGGCACAGCTGTCACCTGTCACAGTTTGTGATTCAGGCAGGGCGTGACCCAGAGCCTGCACAGCCCTGAAAGAGGCGAGGTGAGCATTGCGAAGGTGGGTTGGAAGAGGTTACGGGGACGTGGAGGGCGCGGGGAGCAGCAGGGGTCCCTGGAGACAAAGCGGTGGCCGCTACGGAGGGCCTAGAAAGTCGCGTAGCGGACCGAGCGACAACTGAGTGCAGAAGGGCGGCGGGGCCGAGTCGGGTGCGGAGGAGACCGGAGGGCAGGGCGCCGGCGGAAGTGCGTGCCTCGCGGCTCGGAGGAATACGGCGGGGCCGGGGAGGGGCGGGGCGCGGGGGCGGGGCGGGCGC